>PVIR01005328.1:42397-72904 GCA_004026965.1 Petromus typicus
CTCACTTTGTGGTTCAGGCTGGCAGTGAGCTCAGCCTCAAACTCACATCACAATCCTCCTGCCTCTGCCTCCCGAGTGCTGGGATTACAGGCGTGAGCCACCACGCCCGGCACTGTGGGATGTGGTACTGGTTGCTGCTGGGTGTGAATCTCCACACCCAGTATTGTTATGTGGTTAACGGGGAATCAAACCCGGGCCCTTGCGCTTGCAAGACAGGCGCCGGAACCACTGAGCTAACTCCCCGGCCCATTCATGACATCTTCTAATTTCTCTTAATTCTGATTAATCTTAGGTTCATCTTCTTTGTGTCATTTAGCAACTTTTGGGTCTATTGCACATGATCTTTTTTGTTTGTTTTTATGGTATCTGTTGACACTTTTTCCTCATATTGATCATTTCTTTTTTATACACAAAATATCTTTTATTCTAAATTATACAATATGAAAACTCAAATGCATGTACTGTTTATAAGATCCATTGTCATATTTTTAAATGATATAACTAATAATAGCTTTCAAAGATCTGAATTTACTCACATTTTTATCAGTATATTATTTATCTTTGCTGACCATAATTACCAAGTATAAGAACAAATAGTTACAACATTAATGCTCCATAGGCTTTTGATGTCTAACAAGACCTCGGTATGGGTGATTTCCAATTAAAGCATCAATATAGCTTTCATTTATCAAAGAAAATATTGTTATTTAAATTTCCAAAACAAATTCATGTTATTTTGGATTTGAAGGGAAGAATAAAGATCAAATTAAAATATGAACAGAAATAATTTTTGTTTAGTGGGAGCTAAAATCATTGTGAACTTTCTAATCAAATATCTCCCATGGAGTATTTTGAAGTTTTTAAGGGTCTACCAGGCCACACTCTTCAGGGCTTTTTCTGCTTTTGCTTTGCTTTTCCTGTCTCTTGTTTTGCTTTTTGCTTTTTTCTCTGTGTTTCATCCCTACTGGGTACTGTCCATGCTGGTCTAGAAGAGTCTTTTTGCTTCTCTTGATCTCAGTCTCCATTTTCATGTTATCATTTTCATCGTTTACCACACATTGTATTGCTCTTGACATTATTTGGGTACCAACACAACTGCTATCTCTTGAACATCTTTCATTAAAATATCACCATTTAATGTGAGAATACTTTTAATTCTGTTGAGCTTCTTTGGGGCTTTCTTTTTTCTCTTTTCAGTACAATTTTCCTTTTCAACTTAAAAGCTTGTTTCAAATTGAGAGCTGTTAGCCTTGTTTTACCTGAGAGACTCACAAGCACACATTAGTCATTTCTGTTGCCCACGCTTGCAATACAATTTTAATCTCCTGAATTCTGTTTCGCAATATTTTATGGACTCTTCTTCTTTGCTAAACTAGTGATTCACGTCTTCCATTGTTTCAGTTTTTTTGTTTTCAATTTTTTTTGTTTGTATCTTTTGCTTGTTAAGTCCATTGTTTATTCAGCTATATCATCTTTGAGCTTGTTGAACACTTTACTGACCTGTTTTCTTTATTTCTTCTTTTGTCACTTTGGGGGACTTAGAAGTTTTGAGAGACATACTGTTGCCTTGTTTTTCCATTAAAAAATATTTTTTTCTTGAGGGTTGAGGATCGGAGTGGAAAGACTTTGTTCCCAGATCTCACTAGTATAGTCTGAGTTCAAATAGTGAGCCCCCCACCCCGAGTTCATACATTGGGAAGTTCTTACCCATTGATCATCCCCTCCCCAAAGGGCCCACTTCTCACCCACCTCTGAGTGTCTCAGTGGCCCTGAGTTACCTCTTCCCCCCCCCATCTTTCCCAGTCTCCAGCACCGGCTCTCTGAACTGATCCTCACCTGTGACCTGCCCAACTGTGTGAGAGAGAGGACTCTTGTCAGGCTGGATGGCCCTCTGAGCCCTCCGAGCCCACCTCCTCACTGCAAGTGTCACTCTAGGCTAGGGTTAGGGTGGTCAGCTTGGAGTGCCCTTTGCCTCTGCCTTAAGATCCAGCCCACCTCAGTTACTTGAGGGAGGGGAAGATATAGTATTCTGATGATTTCTGTCAGGGCATTCTTGATCCCTGCTCTTTTCTCATCAGGGCAAATCCTATAGCTGTTTCTATTTTCTTGCTCCACAACTTTTCTGCCAGGAATCCCACTGAACACTGTCCTATCAGGTCTCTGTCTGGCTCTCTGCCCTCAGTCCTTCCTTTCCCATTTACTCTCCTCAGAGTGGCACTTTCTGCACCCTTGGTAGGGGGTCGAGGAGGCCCTTGTGTGATTGGGGTGGTGGGCAGGGAGCAGGACATCCTGTGGGCACAGTACATCTGGTATTTGACAGAGTACTGAGTGCATACTACTCTGATCTGGTCTGGACTCATTCCCAGGATCCTGGTCTTGGCTGAAACTGTTTGGCCACGTGGGCCTCGAGCCTCAGTCTTCTCTGCACTCAGGTTTTGGTCCCAATCAGGGTCACACACCTGTCTTCAACTTTTCCAAGGACCTGCCAGTGCCCTTTAAACACCACTCTTGGGCTTTCCATTTCCCTGATGCCCTGGCCTGTGCATATCTCATTGGTCTGTTCCTTCCAGTGGCCCAGCCACCCTTGAGGTACACAGTCCCTGCTTCAGGGTGCATGATCATGTCCCAAGATGGCGGGTGCACCAGACCTGAGGTACAGGGCATACTGCAGTCCAGGAACAGCCCCATTTTCCTCCTGTAAACTCTTCTGATACTGGGCTTGAGCCTGGTGAATTTCTCCTGGTTTGTACCTTCTCTACCTGGCTTTTTTTGCTGCCCCCTTTTCAGTCAGTAAACTTGAGTTTTTTTGATGCATTTTTCAGAGCCAAACTCTTTCCCCACTGCCACCTAGACAGCCATGATGCCAAATACATTCAAAAGTATGTAAATAATTTCACATATTCCAGTAGTAATTGGCATCTAGACCATACAATCGTATTGCTTTATTGCTTTTTAAATTTGTCAGAATTGTTAACCAAAAAAAATCACTTTATAGGACTCAGGATTTGGCTCAGTGGTTCCAGTGTTTGCCTGGCAAACGCAAGTTCCTGAGTTCAATCTCTGGTAACCACATACCACAATGCCAGGAGTGGTGGCTCATGCCTGTAATTCCAGAACTCAGGAGGCTGAAGCAGGAGGATTGCTGTGAGTTCGAAGTTTGCCTGGGCTATGTAGTGAGTTCAGGGCCAGCCTGAACTACAAATGCGAGACCCTGTCTCAAAAAAAAAAAAAATCCTTTATATTTTAGAAGCACACACAAAATCAAATAGACTTGTGTATATCTTTTGGTTTTTCTAGGTTGCTTACTATCATTGTTTGCTTTTTTAAATTGTAAGCCAGACTGAGACTCTAGTGTTTTTCCTTCTTGCATTTTTCCCTGTGATGCTGGGGATCGTTACCCAGAATCTCTTGCACATGCTGAGGAAGAGCTTTCCTGTACCTCAGTCCTTCTTATTTTCAGTGTCATCTCTCATGACAGTTGCCTACCTGAGGGTGACCATGTAATTTCTGTTACCAAATTGGGACATTTATGGTAGTGAAAGTGAGTGCCACAAATACCTACACTAGCATGATAGATGCCAGTGGGTGAATGGCCACCCGGCTGTAACTAGACCAAATAAAGGTTGGACTAAATCAATGAATATTTTTGCATTTTTGCATAAGAAATGAACTAGACTGAATGCTGGACTTTGACCTCTTTAGTCACTTAAATAGTTTCAAGTATGACATTATTATTTTAGATAACGTATAAGTAGTGCAGTGCTTCAAACCAATATATTTGAATAATACTGGGTTTGCTTGTTTTGCTACTTGGAGGTTTTCTGTGCATAATTTTTGGCTGCTGCTCAAAGTTGCTACTGAATAAGCTCAGAGAGTTTAATCTATTCTGGAGAAGCCCATATATTTCCTCAAGTCACTAGAAAAAGAAACACGTTAAAAATTAGTGTTCATATGCCTAGGGGTGTACACTCACATAGACATCTGTGCAAAGATTTGGGTTTTGGTTTATTTTGTCCTGTAAAACCACAACTGTAATGTTCTCTGTGTGTTTTTAGTATCCTTTAGGTAAATTTCTAAGCTATGTGCTCAACTGATGGGTATATATTTTAGGTACTGTGCAGTTGTAAATTAAAAAGAGAACGAACTGAAGTGACATGCGACATTGTTCCAATGAAACTTTGACTTCTCAGATTCTTTCAGTGAAGCTTTACTGTCTTTCCCGAAGAAGCCATTCTATGCTGTTTGTTAAATCTAATCCTAAAAAGTTGATGGTGTTGTAAATTGTATCTGAAAAACTCTTCATGTTCTGCTTAGAGCTGATATATTAAAATGCTTTGTGTCTGGGAGCCTTGCTGAAGTTGCTTATTCTACTAATTTATCTCTACATTTGTCAGGATTCTGCAGATATGAAGCTTGTTATGGTTTGTGTGTAGGTGTCCCCCAAAGTCTCATGAAGTCTTGTTGGGGCTTTTGCAGAAGTGGCCTGATCTGGCCTGTGTGATGCTGGGAGTGAGGGTGGTGATCACCAAAGCAGCACACGGATTGCTTTGGCACTGTCCTGATCCCCAGAGACTGGATAAGATAAAAGGAGCAGAAAGATGCTGTTAAGGTTCCCTGTTGCTTTTGCTACTGTGTGCACGCCATGAACGGTTTCTCGTCTTGAGCGCCCCTCTGCCACGTGCCGTGTGTCATGCTGCCTTGGAGCCAGCAGTTTATGGACTGAAAGCTGTATGATCTGTGAGCTAAATAAACTTTTTTCCTTTAACTTTGGATGGTGGGTATTTTGTCTTAGCAATGAGAGAAAAGTAACTAAGACAGCCATACTATACACAAATAATAATTGCTTTTTACCTTCTTTTTGAATATTTGTACTTTTCTTTTCCTCATGACACTGGCTAGCCCTCTTCAGTACAGAGTTGACTAGAAGTTATGAAAGTAGACATGTCACATCCTGATTTCAACAGGAACATTTTAAACATTGCACTGTGATGAATACTATAGGGTTATTGCATAACGATACTTTCTACTAGGTTAAAGAGGTTCTTATTTATTCCTAATTTTCAAAGAGAACTTATAATGAATATATGCTGAAATTTTTCATTGTTCTGCATCTATTAAATGTATGTGTGTTCCTCTCTAATGTGGCATTCCTACACTTAACCCTATTTAAGTCATGATATATTTTCCTTTTGACGTACTGCTGGTTCATTTTCTGATGTTTGTAATTTTTATTTTTATTCATGAGTAAGATTGACCTATAGTATTTAAATGTACTTTCCACTGAGGTACTGGTACTAAGATTATTCTGGCTTCATAAAATGAATTAGGTATACATCTTGTCTTTTGTTTTTTAGTGGAACTCACTTATCATTGCAATTATTTCTTACATCTTTTTAGAGCTTGTCAGTATAGCCCTTGGTGTCTGGAGTTCTTTTTATAAGGAAATTTAAAATTAAGATTCATTATCTTTAGTATTTCAAAATTTTGTTTTTTTCTTCAGTCAGTTTGTGTAAGTTTTATTTTTCTAGGACTTTGTCCATGTCATCGACACTTTCATTACATGGAGCTATTAATAATCCTATTCTCCTAATGTCTGCAAGATCTGTAATGAAACTGTGATGCCACAGGGCTTGCAAGGAGTGAGCCCAGAACAAGGATTTAGGTCTTGGGCATGGCCGGGGCATTGGGAGGCTCCTTCTGGTCCAAGAAGCGCAGTCCATTGGCATATGGGGCCAATGGGACTGAGTGATCCAGGAGGAACCCATTCTCTGAGCTCTAGCGCAGTCGGCTGCGGTCTAGAGCACTCTGGTTGGCTTATGGGGCCTGATTACATCCTCCCAAAGTTCTAGCACCAGCAGCCCCTTGGCACAAAGGTTCCCAGAGGCCCCTCATACCCATGCCCAACCCCTTCAGACACCCACTCCCACCTGCTGTCTGCCCTGGGCTCTGCTAGAGTTTAAGAATCTTGAGACTTACAGCTCTTGTCCAGTACCGGAGGGCCCTTCTCAGCTGCACTGGTAGTGGCAGCAGTAGGGATGGTTGTGTGGTGCTTTGTTTCCTCTGGTCCTAGAGGGGAAAGCTAGATTCTGCCCCCGAGCTGCCCAGTTTCTGCTGGATCTGATGCCAAACCTTCATTTCACCCTCAGCCATGCGAGCCTGAGGAGGAGGTAGAGACTGCGGGACTTTTCTAGACTGCGGAGTGCTGGTAAGTTGGAAAAGGGGACTAAGGTGCGAAAGGGAATTGTTACTTCAGGACAGGTAGACTTGGGAGCACTGCCCCTTCAGGGCTGGATCCAAGACTGACCCCAGTGGAGCTGGAGCTATGTCCTTTGCAAAAAGGGGCGGGACCTGAGTGGGAGGTAGACTGGGACAGGATGGAGACACGATCGGCTGCCGGAATAATGGCTGGTCACTGGTCACCTTTCTGCCTACACTCCCCAGGGCCCCTTGTCTGCTGTGAGGGGACATTTCACAGCCTAGGACACATTCCTGGACTTGGCAAGTCTTTAGCCTTTGGCTTTCCCTGAAGCACTAAGGGGATACTTCATGGATCAAAGGGAACTATGAGGAGGAAGATCAGGGATATACAGGAAGTACAAGACTGCTACTCTATGAATGTGGCATGGGGTACAAGGTACTCTCCCTACAAGCCTTGGCTGGAGGGCTACGGAGAAAATCTTGGATGGGAATCAAAAGAACTGATTTGGTCCTTTGTTCTATTTCTTTAAACGTATGTTTCAACATTTGGCATGTAGGTGATCTTTCATTCTCAGTTTTGTTGCCTGTAAAATGCACATAATTCCTACTTCATGGTGATTTCATATAGATTAAATGACATAAAAAGTGGCAACATGCAAAATAAAGAGCTAAGCATGTCCTGAAGGTGTCACAAATGGTTGCATCCATATCAGTATTTTCTTTATCAGCTGGCCTAGGGGTTTGCGTACACCAGTGGTGTGCTCCACCTCATCTGAAGACCAGCAGAGAATTCCCTTACATCCCATCATACTTCTTCACTTCTTGTATCCCAGCAGCTGTCTTCCTCTCCCACATTCACCATCAGTTCCAGCACCACTTGCCCCTTAGGATGCAAGTGACTGCAGCCAGTATCGTACTTGAAGCCATAAATGAGACTCACGTGTGAGTTGTCCCAGCCCACATTTAATGCCTGAGACGCAATGCTTACCCAAAGCACGTAGAGAACATTGTGGAATGTGGTCTGTGTATGCATGTGTGTGTAAGACAAAGGTATAAAACATGCTTACAGAGTTAAGCACACAGTCACATGTCTGGAATCCCTGCTCTTTGGGATGCCTAGGGGTGAGGATCCCAAATTTGAGATCAACCTGGCCAACTGATGAGGTCCTGTCTCCACAAAAACAAATGAACAAGAAAAAAAACCAAGATAAAGAAACTTACATACAGGTACAGATTCTCACTGATGAATGTGATCATAGTGTCTACTTAAAATGTACCAATAAACTCAATGTAAAAACAGAAGAACTTTCAAAAGCAAAGGAAAAAAAGAAAAGCAAACAAGAAATCTGCATATTCTTTTTAAAAAATTGTGGAAGGATTGGAAAGAAGTTGCTAACTGGTTCTTCATTCTACTAGGATGATGAGCAGGGAGAGAGAGGGTTTTAAATTTTTACTAATTATTACCATTTGAATATTTTTGCCATGAGCACATGTTATTTTAATGAAAAAAGCCCTTAAAAGATATGGATGATAAACAGAGATAGAGTCACATGGAGCAGAATGATGCTTCGGTCGACGGACCACATATAATGACAGTAGTTCTATAAGATGGTAATGGAGCTGAAAAACTCCCCTCACCTGCTGACATCATTGTTACCTTTGAGCTGTAGTGTAACATAGTACTCAGGTGTTTGTGGTGATGCTGGTGTGTGCAGACCTGTTGTGCTGCCAGTCTTAAAATTGTGCACAACATGCAATAAGATAATAATCGATTGTTTGTAGTTTATACTCTACTATGCCTTTACTATTATTTGAGAGTGTAGACCTATTTATGAAAAAATTGCTGGGCACAGTGACACACACTGTCACCTCAGCTACTTGGGAGGCTGGTGTGAGGATTGCAAGCTCAAGGTCAGACTGGACAAGAGTGTACTGTGCCACGGGCAGTAGGATCACACATTTCATGCTTATTGCATCTCCTGATTGTTCATAAAGAAGATGCCAAGTGCGTCTGCCATCTGGGTTTGTGTGAGTTTTCACTAAAATGCTTGCTCAGTGATGAAAGCTGTGGTGGCACCTTCCTTCATAAGTACCCCTGCTAAGCCATGCGTGACTATTGATAGATGGAAACTAGACACAAATACATGATCTGAAGTAGATACAACAGGTATTTCTCTCCCTCAAGTTTGATCACATGTAAAATAGTGGCCACTTCATAGGCCAATTTCTTAATGTGGGTTTAAAGAATGTTTTAAATTTTATTTTCACTTTTCTATAGATTATGCAGATTAATGGGTTCAATTTTCCACAGGATCATTGTGAGGAGTAAATAACTACAAACATTCAAGCCCTCAACACTGCCTGCCACACAAGCTTCAGTATGCATGAGAAACCTAATATGTATATAAAGTGAAAAATGGACAGACAATAGGGAAAAAACAGAGAGAACAAAGTGTTTGTAATCCAGCATGGCCAGCGAGTGGAAAAGCAGACTTTGATTTAGTATAATTATCTTATGTGTTTTACATGTCTTTGGCGTGTTAGTCTGGCTGCTAATTTGTGTTTATGAGAAGCAACTTGATAAAGACTTATGAAATAAGTAACTGAGTCTGATACTGGCCAAAAATTTTTTGAAAAAATGGAATTCAAGAAGGGGAATAATGGAATGAAAATGTTATAAAGACAGACACACACCAGTTCCCCACAATGGATGTAATCATTGTTTACTGCAAACATGTACTAATAAAAAAACTTTAAAAAAAATATCAAAACCAGTGCCTGGTACACAGTAAGTGCTCAGTAAATGTTCTTTTGGGGACAATGGTTCTGGGAGGAGGTGGGAGGCAGGCCGGCTTGGCATGATAATCTCTTTCGCCACCTTGTGGTCAGTAAAGGGCAGGTGGTGACGCAATATCAGCACTAATAAGTGGGGACTTACTCTGCACGTTCTCAGTTTTCATTGTAGGAGTTCAGACGTTAGTGACATGGAGGACCTGGGGCCTCCAAAATTCAAAAAAGGTTTAAAGAAAAAAACAAATAACAATATAATTAAGTGTCTGGATGATAAACATCTTTGATCCTGGTGCAGAGCCCGGACAGCTCCAAAGAAAAACAGCAAACTGGTCCCTGTTTAATTTTGGGCCCTTCTTTATCTGCCAGACTTCTTAATTACATACAACACAACCAATTCTATCTTTTAAGGAGGAAGAGAATTTTAAAACAGTTATCGGGTGGCTCAAGAAAACCGGGGCTAGGCAGCAGAATCTGGTAGGATCCTACCTCCACCGCGGACAGGCACCTCTGAGGATGAGTTCTGGATTACATCACTAGGTCATCGACTACAGCTGGCTGTGAAAACTCAGTGTCTTTCAAGAATAACCTGCCATGGGCTGGGGATTTAGCTCAGAGGTTCCTGCGCCTGCCTTCAACAATGCCGGTTGTGGTGACTCATGCCCACCAACAACCAGTACCACATACCACAGTGCTGGGCAATCCCAGCGCTCGGGAGGCAGAGGCAGGAGAATTGCTGTGAGTTCAAGGTTGAGCTCAGGACCAGCCTGAACTACAGAAGCGAGACCTTGTCTAAAAAAAAAAAAGACTAACTTGTCACTACAACGGAATAGCTGTGGACATGTTCTTCCTCATCTCTCTCTCTCTCTTTAAATTGAAATCTTTATTGGTACATTACATATACACATCATGATTGCACTCACCAATGAGAATTTGTACCAGTATATGACACAACTTAATTCTCATTTATTCCCGTAGCCCTACCCACCCTACCACCCTCCTCATTTTTCTCTTTTGATCCAGCTTAAATGGGAACATATGATTAGCGGGGACAAGAGTTCAAGCTTCTCCCCCTTGGCTGAGCTCTGGTTTCTTTAGGGAGGCGGGACTTTTCTTGTAAGGATTCCTGAAAAATAGAAGGACTCTTCAACAGAGGTTGAGTAGGGCCATTCAGAGGAGCAGGGAGTCACATGGTGGCACTCTGTCTTTAGGGGGAAGGCCCTGAGCAAGCATCTCAGAGCTCTAACCCTGACCACCTCAGGTCCTGCCCTCTTAGCAGCAGGTTCTAGGCACAGCATGGGCACAATGAGGAATGTAGTTCTGCCTAATTTGGTGATCATAATAGGATAAATAAACTAAGCTGGACACTTTCCTTAGGTAGTTGTAAATTTTTACTGGCCCCTAATCTTGGGAGGAGTCTAAGAGTTGCTGTTTGGGGGTTGTCTCGTTAAATAAAAGAGATCAAAAGAGAAATAGCTCTCCCTATATCAAACTACATCTTCACACATGGTTTCTGTCTCCCTGCGAGGGGATGATCTCCCTTCCCATCCAATGTCTCCATTCTGAGGGACAGGACAATAAATGTGTTCCATCAGATTCTATTGTCCCATAAGATATTTTCTAGAAACCATCCCACTCTCGGTACCTGCTTCTAGGAGCAATAGATGAGACATTCCAACAGTGGCATTCGTGGGTCCGAAGCCCCATTAAAATTGAACTTTTTTACATCCAATGAGTGACTCAGCCAGTGGCCTTGACATTTGCTTCCACTCATCACTGGGGGCAAGTTCCCATCTCCACCTGCGGTTGTGACCCTTGAAAGACCACAAGAGGGAGCAGGTGTGCCTCTGATGTGGTGGAACATGGCACTTCCTGTTTGCATCCTGCTCCAGCTCTATAAAAATGCTACTGTTGCATAGCAACAGGGAAGCCAGTGAGGCCAGAGCCCCTTTCCTCTGTTGCTAAGGCCAAGTGAGATACAGAAGGTAAAAGTTTGCTCTCCAATCACATCTGCTGCAGTGCTTTGGACTATTGTAGCACTGTGTTACACAATGACCTCGCGCATTGTACATCATTCGGGGCCTTAAGACCACCCACACGTTCAATGAATTTATTAGGACTTTATGGTCTTTCTCTCCTTTGAGGGGGCACAACTACACTGTCTCCCAAGGTATGTAAATACACAGTATGTGGGCAATTCTTTTATCTAAGGAGGCCTACTTAACAAGGGGGCTGGTCACTAGGGGCTCCCTGCCTATCATGTATCAAAACTTAAGATTTTTAGAAGAAAGCAGTCATTCAGCTTAGACTGCATTGTCCATAGTGGCTAAGCACATGGAACCACCCTCATCAGCTAGGCAAGGTATCAGGTGCTGTAATGCTGTTGTATTGCAATCATATATGACCTTGGAGTTCTGCAAGCCAGAAGGATAACAGTGGTCTCACTGGGAAAATCAAGGTGCTGGGTGGGCTGTGTCCTTTTTGGAGGCTCTCAGGTAGAATCTACTTCTTGCTCATTTGAGCTGTTGAAAGAATTCAGTTTCTTGAGGTTATAGCACAGAAGTCTCTCTCTCTCTCTCTTTTTCCTTCCGAAGGCTACCATAGCCTTTATCTTAATGCTCCTCTCCCACCTTCAAAAGCAGAGCAGTGAGTCGAGTTCTTTTCAAGTCATATCTGTCCAGCCACAGCTTGCAAAGATTCTTCCACTTTTGAGGGTTCTTGTGGTTGGACTGAGCTCACCCAGATAATACATGATAACTTCCCCACTGCAAATCCCCTCGCCCTAGTCATATCATCAAAATGCTTTTTTTTAAACGTAAAGCAACATATTCATAGTTTTGGGGGATTAGGATGTGCACATATTTGGGGGACCGGCTTTCTGCCTATTAAAGTGCCAAGTTTTCCAGATGCCATGGACCAGCCTTGAAAACATAGCTTTCTATAGGGAACAGTGTCAGGGCTGCTATGGTAACTGCACACTTCTGCATATCTAAAAGAAGGTGACTTTATGAGAGACAGGTGACCCTACATTCCAATAGCACGTAGCCCCTCATGTTTGTCATATCTTGGCCTTCATGGGCAACCGCACCCAGAGCCTGGCTCACAGAGATGCCTTATAACCCAGATTCCAGCACAGCATACGTACTAACTGCAGGACTCGGGAGGACTGTTTCCTTCCCCTTCCACCCTGAAAAGAGCCAAAATCAAGGAAGCTATTAGGCCATGGTGCTGATTATTAGCAGAGGGCTTGGCAGAAACCAGATTTCATTTTAAATTCCTAGCTATGTACCAAGAGCAGATTACTTATTTTCTGTGATTCTTATATCTCCCTCTACTTTCTGGTATAATAGAGATTTACATGAGAAAGTGCATTTAAAGGGCGTGTAAGACAGTAGCTTTCAGATCAGGATGAATAGTGTGTGAAGAGTGGAATATCCAAGGCAGCTCTAACAAGACTAAAATCTCCCATTTTCGTGTGGTGCTTCCGCTTAGGGGAGACAGGAAAGAAGGGATCTGTCTTGCTATCTCTTAAACTCTTTGACAAACTTATTTTCCTAAGAAGCTATAACACTGTGAATTATTAACCTTTAGTTTTCCACTCCAGCTCCAGGTCGCCCTTGGACTCCTGTCCCTGTTGCAGTCACACTGGGTCCCAGGCTCCCACTTCAAGGTTGAGTTATTTCAGCAGAAATGCAAATCAAATCAAAGAGCCCAAGACCAGTTCTTAAATTGCAGCAGAACAGAGCTAGAGAAAGTTATATCAACAAACAGAACTGAAAGGCTTCTTGACTTGTGCTATCTTAGGCCTTTTAAATACCAACAGAGAAGGACCTAGTTTACTGAGAAGTGTGGAAAAACATGCCGCCTGTCCTAGGGACTCACAGCCATTCCAGACTAGATAAGATGCTACATGTTGATCCCACAGGAGGGGGAGGCAGATAAATAGTGCTGACTTTCAAGGCCAAGGGACTTCAATCTGCATTTTAGACTGTATTGAAGCCTTAAGAAGAATGTCAATCCCCACCCCACCCCCCGACAGCAAGGCGACAATGTCCAGATCACAATGAGTAAACAGAAGAGCCCAACACACTCAGAAACAGAACTGCCTTCTCTGGGTCAGCTGTTCATGGAGAGACACCAGACCCTTCTGCTTTTGGTGGAAGCGCGCCTGGCCAGTGCTGTGTACAAAGGATGTCAGGCTTGATATCTGAGGGTAGATAAAAATGATTAACAACTCAGTGGTGTCCAGAGCCTTCTGCCTGAAACTACGAATGTTCTGCAACTTCTAGCTTAATAACCTCCTGAGTTTTGGGAGGCTTCCTACAACTACTAAACAAATTGAATTCTAAATGACGTGTATTCATATGTCAGCCTTCCTTCCCCCTCAAATGAATCGCTCTATTAGATAAAGTACAATCAGCTGAGATTTGAGGCATCAGAGATGCACATTTTCCAAAATGTGTGTGTACACAGTTTCTATGTGGTATAATGATGTGTTTAATCATATATTTTTTTCAAGGAGTCCTTTCCATTTGGTATTTCATTTCATTTGGAATTGTGGGCTTTAAAATGATGATGAGGATGAGGATGAGGATGAAGATAATGAGAATTCCTTGTACTCTGTAGCCAGTAGTCTTCTCATTTATCTCATCAGTTGTTGACAAAGGCCTCCTCGTACTCTTGTAAATGAAATGAGGCTATCGCTGGGTCCGCAGTGTTTGGTTGCCATGGTTTGCATTCGTTTTATAAGCTGTTGCTTGGCAATCCCACGCATCAGCTGGTGCTTTTTCCTCAGCACTCTCGCCACATGCTGTCTGAAGTATAATGAGACTGAGGCTGGGCAAAGGAGGACGGCAGTCCTCAAGCATTTTCTGTCTTCCTACACAGCACTGTTTATTCCCATAGTGCCTGATAGATGTGTTGAGAGCAGAGCAGTGAAGTGGTTAGAACGTGGGCTCAGAGTTGCACAGATGTGGGTTCAAATTCTGGCTTAGAGTCTGGCTTGACATGTCAGGTTTCAGTCAGAAACCTGAGTCTCAAAATGTCCTCATGTATAAAATGGGGGTGATTCCATCCAGCTTTTGGAGTGGTTGAGAGGCTTGGAGGAGAAAACCTATTTAAATCACCTGTACAGAGTAGGTGCCCAGTAGCTGCAACCTATACTAAAAAGAGCAATAGAAGATGAAGGAACTATCCATTTTCCTGTTCTGTCATTAAATGTTGATATAGCAGTCAGTTTGGATTTAATTTGGTTGTGGACCATTTTCCTTTATACATAGTATGAGTGGGCCTACTGCAAATCTGTAGAGTAAAATAGAAATACACACACACACACACACACACACACACACACACACACACACACAAATTACCAGGTCCAGGAAAGAGAACAGGGATGTAGTGACCAAGGAGACAAATAGGGATTTTGAAAATAGAAACTCTCAGTAGATGTCCACTCCAGGCAATGACTGGATAGGTGTGTGCATTGGGTTGTCATAAATTCCTTTGAGGATTAATGGGCTTCACCTGTCAGGCAGGGGCACTCACTCACAATACTGGACACTCTGACCAACTCTCAGTGAAAGTATGTTGTGTAGGTTTTACAAAGTACTTGGCCCATAATTTCTGTTTCCTCTCTATCTGACAAGGGCTAGTTGAAGGCCTGACCAGATTCAGTGCCTCCAAAACAATATCTCCCTTAAAAAATGTGATGAAAAATGGCAGAATATTTATGTTGTACATGTATCAAATGAGAAAATTAGATATAGTATCGTAACTTTTGAAGAAGGAAAGACTGTTAATGGAAGTATTTTTTTTGTTTTGAGGGAGGATAAAGTTAGGTACAAAGGCATCAACTCAACAGAATTCATGATCTGTCATGGTCCTGAAGGGGTTTTCAGTAGAGGATGGAGGGGTAAGTTTGGAGGTAGAAACTAGAAGAGCCTTAAATGTCCCAGGAAGAGCAAGAAGACAGATTGAGAGGATCTGCCTGAGACCCCTACAGGAGAGAATGCAGCCAAAGAGAATGAATGAAGACTATTTGGGAGATGGTGCAGGGGCCAGAAAGGGGGCTACCTAATCCCTGGAGACTGGAAAGAGAGGTCCTAGAGAACAGATAATGTCTACTGTGGACTTTGTAAATAAATTCTATGGGGTAAGCCCTTCTAACGTATCACTCCCTTAAAAAAATCATTATTTAATTCTGTAATCCTTGTTATAGGATGAGTTTGCATTTTCTATAGTAAGTGTGAATAAATTTATGTTTTGAGATTCAGACTGGAGAAAAGCAGCATGTGGGGCAGAAGAGCTAACATGTGGTTCATATACACTTTCGTGTGAATGAAGGGGCATCACTGCAGGAGAAAAACAGTAGTAAGGCAAGGGTCGAGGGGACTGACCCCAGCCTGGCTAGAGGACCGCAAGCTAGAAAGGCGTGAGGAGGACTGAGATGGAGTCTCCTCTTGAGAAAGTTTCTGGAACCCGGGAACACTCCATCATGCTGCCGCTCGGAAGCACACCTGGGCTTCACATCCCCCAGGCCTGCTGCCCACGAGGGTCAGATTCCTGTTAGGAATTGTATTGCTGGATCCAGAAGTTTATAAGCAGGAATGTGCATACATTTTGTCTTTAACAAACAGAGTTCACAATTATTTCATTACCACTTATCTTAGTTGAGTCAGACTCATATAACAGATATTTATTTCCCACACCTCCAGAGCTCAGAAAGTCCAAGGTCAACGTGCCAAATATCCTGTGCCTGCTGAGGATCCACTTCTAGTCTGCAGATGTCTGTTGGGTTCTCACAGAGTAGACAGCGGAGAGAGCTCTCCCGGGTCCATTTAGAAAGGGCAGTAATCACATTCGTGAAGGTTTCCCCCATCTTCATAACCTAAGTAATGTCCCGTTCAAGGATCCATCTCTTAATGCCACCATATCAAGAATTAAAATTTTAACACATGCATTTGGGGGTAGGGAACACAAACATTCGACTCGTAACACCAGTGTTTTCCAGATATTTGAAAATTCTAGATACAAAGGAGTTCATAGATTTTACCGGTAATGATTTTTTTTTAATCCATAAGCATTTGTGTTCAATTAGTTAGATGTTGAAGAACGAGGACACTATTTTTTATATATCAAGAAAAAGTATTAAGACTTCTCAAGTGCATTTGCATGATTTGGGCCAACCTTCAGACCATAAAAGATTTGTTTCTAATTGATTTTCAGGAAATGTTGCCTCATTGCCTTGTGCTAAAATTTGAATTTTATCTCTAGCTTTGATTTATTTGCAAACTGATTTTTTTTTTTTTTTTTTTGAGATAGGGTCTCGCTTTGTGGTTCAGGCTGGCCCTGAGCTCAGCCTCAAACTCACAGCAATCCTCCTGCCTCTGCCTCCCGAATGCTGGGATTACAGGCGTGAGCCACCATGCCCGGCACTGTGGTATGTGGTACTGATTGCTGCTGGGCGTGAGTCTCCACACCCAGTATTGTATGTGATTACCGGGGATCGAACCTGGGTCCTTGCACTTGCAAGACAGGCACCGGAACCACTGAGCTAACTCCCCAGCCTGCAAACTGATTTTTAAAGCAGGAATGAGAGGGGGTAGCTGAGACGGCTCACTGGCCTCGCAGCAGTCACACTCCGTCTCTGTGGCGTGGAACCGTTGCACGAGGACCGTCCACCCAGGGAGCGTAGTTCTCAGCGCCTGAGAACTACCTTCACTCCATGCAGGTGACTGCTCACATGAGTGCTGGTGTCTTCTCCATGGTCTCTTTCTGTGCCCAGCAGCTAAGTGGAAGGGAACACTGATGATCTAAAGACAAGTCAGGTCACAAGATAGGAGGAGGCCACCATGAGGCAAGAATATCACTGTTGGTTGTATTGAGCTGAATTAAATTTATCTTGGATTAAGCCATTGAAACTGTCATGGTGTATCTGTTACAGCAGCTACTGCATTACCTCAATCAAAACAGAGAGGTGTCAGGAATTTTTCCAGTCATCTGTCTCTTATACAAGCCGTGACCTTGGAGCACTCTGCCTTTCCAAACCCTCGAACTCTGAAGCACATTTTAGAATCAAACAAAATAACATCTTGGGTGACAGTGGAGGGTAGTCTTCAACAAGCCCATTAGGGTTGCCCTCCAGGATAAAACACAGACCAGATGATCCAAAGCTGGGCCCCAAAGGGTGTTGCTTAGGAATGTATGTGTTGGAAAAGGTACAGTGCTAACAAGTGGTTAATAGGAGCCTAGGAAATACAACCAAAAGGAAGGATACTCAAGAGTGGGGATTAAGTAACAGTATCATCCTAGACAAGTGAAAGAATAGCAAATAGAGAGAAATAAGAAGGCAGTTGGCAATGATATGAATGCAGAAGTGGGGGAGGATGGTTAAGATTGAGTTTGGCAACACTGCCACATGTGGAACTGTGCCTCATCTGCACAGCTACCACCCCTGAGTACTTGCCTTTGTGCTGCCCAAGGTCCTCCCAACCCTCCAGGTCTTTAGCCTAAGGACTATGTCTTCTGTGCTGTCTGAATGATGTGACCATGTCCCACGGGAATGGTGTGGGCTATGGATAAAAGGTGAGCAGGCAGAGGGGCTGATGGGTAGGCTCTGCCAATCACTCTTACGGGGCTCAGCAAGCTGACTTCCTCTGAGCTTGGCGGCCCGGTGAGGAGGGAGGATCTCCTTGAGCAGCTCTCGGGCCTGGTTTCATTGAAGCTCATAGCTCTTTTTTTATTTCGTGAATGGCCTGCCAAAGGTGATTTACAGGTCCAGTTCTTCTCTCCGAATTTCTTCTTGTTTTGGGCTTTGCCTCAGCTGTCAGCATCCTAGGCGGAAGAAGAAAAGAGTGAGCTATTTCTCTGTTAGGTAAGTTTATTTGGAGAAGGGAGTTGCTGTGAGAATAAGTAAATCAAATTCTACTGAGGATAAGTTTCTAATTGCCCAAGGAAAAGAGTTCCTTCATCAATATCTGAGAGACTTCTGAGGTGTCAAGTCTAGGCCTGTGAGTCAGGCAAAGAGGCTCTGTAGCCAGGCGTGGTGGCTCACACCCATCAGCAATCAGTACCACACACCGCAATCCTGGACGTGGTGGCTCACGCCTGTAATCCCAGCACTTGGGAGGCACAGGGAGGAGGATAGCGGTGAGTTTGAGGCTGAGCTCAGGGTCAGCCTGAACTACAAGGCAAGACCCTGTCTCAAAATAATAATAATAATAAATAAATAAATTAATAAAAATAAAAAATTTAAAAAGAGGCTTTGTACCTCACAAGAATTAATGGAGGACTCTTAAAATAAAACCAAATTGTTAGGTGTAGTTGCCTGAAAGAACACTAGGTTTTGTGTCCCTAGGAGAGCATGTTCTTATAAGAAGAAACTTCATCTGGATGAGTATATGTATCAAAGTTCAGCTGCACCTAACAGATATCACTCTAGCTATATTAACAGGATATAAATTTCATAATATAGGGAATATGATGCTTACAAAATACTGGAAAGGCTGAAAGAGAAACATCTAAGTTTGAGGATAACTACTGGAGCAAAAAAGAACTGTCACACCAGGAAGACTGCTCTGTCCTCCTGCCACAGTCGAGAAGTTGAGAGTCGAGAAGTTTCTTTCTTGAAAGCCATGTTCAATCTCAACCCAACCTGTCCTATTGCCGTTTCTTGACTAGATTTCCAAAAGGTCATTCTTACAAGATTGTGCCTGACTAGCAGGACATAAGTAACATCTATGTTCTCATTTCGAAGGAGTAATGGAGTTTAGCTTTCCAGTTGCTATCATAATGGAAGGCATGCTACAGAGGAGCTAGAAGAGATACTTAGCAAGCCAATTGCAGAGGCTACTACCGGTCATTTGCTGTCCTCCTAAAGGCCCTCATTCCCGACTCTGATACTCTGAAAAGGGTCTTTCATTATGTGAAGCAGGCCCAATTAGATAAAAAATTCAATTTCAAAAGCAAGGCCTGTAATAAGGATAAAATGTCATTGGACTAAGAAATATGCTGAGTAAAACTTGCATTGCTGTAATCGTGATAATAAAAAAATGTAACTAAGCTAAATCCGTAAACTGAATGTTACTGTCTGAGAAAGAAACAAAACAGTGAATGTTGAGAAAAGGTGCATCAAAAAGTTGCAACATCAAGTGACACTACATATTTTTTAAAAGATACAAACATATCTAGGACATATTTCAAATACAATTAAGATGCTTGTGGTGGAGAGAGGAATGAGTTCAGGGATTTGAGGTAAAGAAGACAATAAAACAAAGAATAGTCTGTACTGATTGATGATAAAAGTGTGCCAGAATCTATTTGTGCAATACAAATAGTTCCATTCCTAATTGTTGTAACATGGAAGTTGGATACATAAATTACCAAAAGTGAAGTTTCTACAGAGTGAGGAAAACAATTGGCAGATTGAGAAGATGACATGTGAAATAGGGGAAAAAAATTGGCAAGCCGTGTATCTAAAAGGGACTAATAAGAGATTAATATCTAAAATCTATAAGAAACTCACAACTTAATAGCAAAACAAACACAAAACTAAGAACCTGATTAAAAATGGGTAAAAGATTTGAGTAGACATTTCTCCAAAAAAGATATACAAATAGCCAAGAAGTATATGATAAGGTACTTAATCATCAAGGAAATGCAAACCAAAGCCAGAATGAGATATCACCTCTGCGGTAGCTGTTATCAAAGAGAGGAGAGATAACAGCTGGCAAGGAGGTGTAAAAATCGGAACTCTTGTACACTGTCAGGGAATAAGCTAAATGGTGTAGTCTCCGTGGAAAATAGTATGGAAATTCCTCAAAAGTTAAATATGCAAGTATCATATGATGCAGGAATCTCATTTCTGGGGCCGGGGACGGACTCCAAGGAATCCCAAAGAATTGATATCATTATTTCAGAGATTATTTTGATCCTCACACCCATTGCAGTACTAGTAACAATACCCAAGATGTGGAACTAAATGCCTGTGGGTGATAAATGGATAGAGAAAATGTGGTATAAAAATACAATTGAATATTACTTAGCTTTCAGAAAGAAGGAAATCCCACTATGTGTGACACCATGGATGAAACGTGAGGACAAAATGCTAAGTGGAATAAGTCAGTTCCAGAAAGACAAATAGTGTATGACTCTACATATGTGGAATTAAAAACAGTCAAACCGACAGAGGCAGAGACTGGAAAAGAAGGGCTGTTATTCAATGGTTGTAAATGTTAGTTATGCAAAATAAGTATGTTTTAGACATCTTCTGCATAGCATTGTGCCTATAATTAGAAATAGTGTATTTGACTCTTAAAAATTAAGAAAGCAGATTTTAAGTGTTCTTACCACAATAAAAACAAAAATCAAAAAAATGTTTGGTGATTGAAAAGAAGCATTTAAAACTAATTTGCCAGGGAGATAGATCTTTTGCAAATGGGAAAGGGACTGAAAGAGAATTAAGGTGGGTCATGTACATGTACCAATTCTCCATGATGAGTGTTATTATTATTTTTTTTTTTTGAGACAAGGTCTCACTTTGTAGCTCAGGCTGGCCCTGAACTTACTATGTAGCCCAGGCAAGCCTCGAACTCAAAGCAATCTTCCTGCCTCTGCCTCCCGAGTGTTGGGATTACAGACGTGAGCCACCAGGCCCGGTTGAATATAATCATTATGTACTTCAAGCATGTACTAATACAATTTTTTAAAAATAAACCAACTTGCAACTCAAAATTCCATTAAAATATTGCCAAAGAAAGAAATAATTGACTTACATAAATTTGATACACAATATAAAAATAAAAATAAATTATTCCTCAAATTCTGAAAGATGTGCAAATATACATTTCTTTAAAAGTTTAGAAAGTGCTACATGGGGTTAAAAATTTAATCAAATGTCCAAACGGAAAATCTAGAAACATTCACATTCTTAAACTTAACAAAAAGCACATGGTTCGTGAGGGCTCAACACCTCTGAGTATTTCCTCTCCTAAAAATCTGTTGGTAGAAGAAAATTTTGCCTCTGAGAGCTCACCCATACTTCATGTAGTTGGTGGTGGTCATGAGAAGGGATAAGAGGTGGGGATTAATACGGACCAGAGAACACAAAGTCAGGAATAGGTAACACAAATCACAAAGCTTGATAAATACAAGTTTTGTTTCAAGTAACACTGCAAAATCTGAAAGAGTCAGAAAATGTATCTTCAGAGCCACCAAGAAGAAAAAGAAGGTGTATGCCTCTCAGTGTCAAAGAGCCAAATCGCAAAAGGAAGATGAAAAGATGAAGTATGTGTTCTGGGGTGTGTGTGTGTGTGTGTGTGTGTGTGTGTGTGTGTGTGTGTGTGTGTGTGTGTGTGTGTGTGTGTTCTGGTTTTTTTGTGTTCTCAAAGCATGAGTCAGAAGAGAAACAGCTCAGATCAAGAAGAGGGAACACTTGAGGAAAAGTTTCTTCTTTTTTTCTTTGGCCTTTTCATAAAGTGTTGATTTGTTCGTTCTTATATTTAGATAGATGTGCATAAAATAGCTATATTGTAATATTGAACTTTTAAGGTCATTTTGGTGATATATAAAAAGCATGTGGTATCAAAATAATGTCAGACACTGATAAAAATTGTGTGAGTGAAAGCTTATCAAGTAAGAAAGAAACACACAGTGTAAGACCTTTGAAACATTTAAATACATTTTTAAAAATTCAAAAACTGAAGAAATAGGATTGTAACATAAAATAGGTGCTAAAAGTAGGAACTGCTATTGGAAGACATTTGTTTTCAGCCCATCTGTACTTAGAAAGGTTTATGAAAACTTTGAAAAGCAAACAGATTGAATAAAATTACTTGTCTCAAAATGAAATTAAGATGAAAACAAAAGTACCAAAAGAACCACAAGGAAATAACTCCCAAAACCTGAGACAGTCTACTTGACTCAAAATGATTGAAAATTGAAACCCAAACCAAATTTACTGAAAAAAATCATAAATGATTGATCAGAAATGTTTCACTTTACACCAATTTAAAGTTTCATAATTTTGTTCAAGTGCCAGACCCCGAAAGTGCTTCTTTCCCAAATTCCTCTGAATTTTACTCTAGATAAGGCTCTCACACAAGTGGGCAGCTGCTGAGCATGCTGGGAGACATGTTTTTAGCACGTAAAACTAAAAGAGTCCATACAGAGATTGAGTCTTCACTTCTGCTTTTCCCACTAATAAATGACTTTGCCAAGTCTAGGGTTTTCGTGTCTGTGATTCCCATCTTGAAAGAACCTTTGCCTACCTACAGCAAGACCCAAGGGAGAATACAATGGTTTTCAACCACAGCTGGGCCTGTCCTTCCTTCTTCCTTAGTACCACTCTGTCTCCCTGCATTAAATTAGAAACTTCATACAGGGCTAGTGTCAGGGCCAGATCATGTTGACTTGGAAAGAAAACCCCTGCCCTGGATGACGATGGTGGTCAAAGTTAGCTTTAGTCTCTTTTACTGGCTACTTGTAGATCCTGTTTTCACTTGTGAGTGTCTTCCATGTATAGAATGAAGGGACTAGGCAGGGTATTGATGGAAAAAAGATAAAGTCCCACATATGAGTCAGAGCAGGTTGAAAAAGGCAAGTGCCTCACGCTGGGAGCAGAAGTCAGGACTCCAGAATGATAAGCTAAAGGCTGTCTGGCTTGCAGCCATCTCATTCCAGAAGTGGTTGGGATGTGGGTAGGCATGAGTGTACCTCAAAGGGCAGAGGTGAGAGTTGAGGTTAGAACTGGGCTGCAGGGTGCAGACATTCACTGATCTAGCCAGGGGCTTTCCCCAGACATTTCTTCAAATCTAACATGCCATGAAGTGTGAGATGTACCATTATTTTCTGTGTCAATGCATTGAGAAAGTAAAAATTCTGCCCATTCCCTCATGTCGTAATGTGCTCTCAGTACTTGTAATTTTTTAAAGAAATTTGAGACAGGGTCTGGCTCTGTAGTTCAGGCTAGCCCTGAACTCACTATGTAGCTTAGGTTAGCCTGCAACTCACAGCAATCCTTTTTCCTCTGCCTACAGAGAGCTGGAATTACAGGTGTGAGTCACCACGCCTGGCATTGTGGTATGTGATACCGGGGATCGAACTTGGGGTCTTGTGCTTGCCAGGCAGATGCAGGAACCACTGAACTAAATCTCCGGCCCATTACTTATAATTTTTATTTCTATGTATTGCAAGAATTCTGCCAGGTTTATATAGATATATTATCTTTTTTTTATATATTATCTTTTCATATATCACTTGGTGAGTACATAAAAATAAGCAATGTAAATTGTTTGAAGATTTCCAAAATTTATTCATATCTAGAAAGGGACTTTTTGGAATCTCTTTTCAGCTCAGAGTTGGAATTTTCCTTGTTTTCCCACAATATGTTGTTCCTTATGCCAACAAGATAATCAATGATATAGCACTTCTTTCGAGTGATACTTTATTTTTGCTTATAATTCAGGCTGGCTCCACTGTGTAACTTGGGCTGGCCTCGAACTTTTGGTGATCCTCATGCCTCAGTCTCCCAAGTGCTAGGATTACAGGTGAGTGCCTCCACACCCAGCGTGTCCATGGTAGTTTTTCCAAGTTCGACCCAAGCTTTAAGTTTTTTTTTTTTTTTAGGTTTTTTAAGACAAGGTCTCGCTTTGTAGTTGAGGCTGGCCCTGAGCTCAGCCTCCAACTCACATCACATCAATCTTCCTGCCTCTGCCTCCCGAGTGCTGGGATTTCAGGCATGAGCCACCACGCCCGGCACTGTGGTATGTGGTACTGGTTGCTGCTGGCGTGAGTCTCCACGCCCAGTATTGTTATGTGGTTACTGGGGATTGAACCCAGGCCCTTGCGCTTGCAAGACAGGTGCCAGAATCACCGAGCTATATCCCTGGCCCCCAAGCTTTAAGTTTTAACACACGATTTTCTTACTTGGCTGCGAAGAGCAAATCCTGTTGAACATGTCTGAATAACAAGGTGCAACAGTTTCAGCTACTTATGGATGTCTTCGTTGCTTTGGACACAGACCACACTAAGTTGTTCTGCATAAAAATGTGGAATTTCAATAATTCTTCTTTGCTTTAGGTAACTATTGCTTCATAATAAATTATAACGATCCTAATCACTGTACCTGAAGGTTGCCATTATTCATTATGTTAATGTAGTTCTGATATGTTAACGTTAAAAATAACTCACAAGGGGCCGGGGATTTAGCTCAGTGGTTCTGGTGCCTGCCTTGCAAGCACAAGATATTGGGTTTGATCCCCGGTATGAGTTTGAGGCATGCTTGGGCTACGTAGTGAGCTCAGGGCCAGCCTGACCTACAAAGCGAGACCCTGTCTCAAAAACAAAAACAAAAACAAAAAACTAACAAAAAGAAACTCACAAAAAGTCGCAAAAATAGTGCTGAGGTCTCATGTCCCTATTACCCAGCTTCCCCTAATATTGACATCTCTTGTGCCTATAGGACATTGTCCAAATCAGGAAAGCAGATGGCATGATACAATGAACTAGACCACTGAGCTTGCTTAGACTTTACCAGACTTCTGCATGCACTCAATTATTTTGTGTGCTTGTGGGCAGTTATGTTATATTTTATCACAAATACAAATTTGTATCATCACCATCACAATGACGACCCCAGAATGTTTCATTAGCACAGCAATCTCTCTCCCTCATGCCACCCTTTTATGGTCACATTTTTTATTAAGACAATCTCAGCCTCTTCCTCGCCTTGTTCTCAGCTTTTTCTGGTTATAGATTTAAGCAGCACCTTTGTTGACAGTCACGTGTTTGCCTCCTAATACTATGTTCCATTGACCATGTCCACTGCTCCCTGTGTGGCGAGCCCTCTTGGTTCTCCTTCCGACCTGGCCAGTCATTATGGTGATTTTAGCATCCTGGCTTCTGACGGTGAAGTGCCACTGTCTGTACTCCATTACTCTAAGGTCCCATGCTGGCCATGGGTATTGTATATGTCAGCTTTCTTGTTTCTGGAACAAAACACTCAACCCTCAAAATTTAAAGGGGGAGAAGTTTATCTTGGCTCATAGTTTCGTCCGTGGTCAGCTGGCTTGAGGGTAGAGCCTTCATGGTTAAAGGGCACGGTGGGGGAAAGCTGCTAAATCCATGGCATCCAGGAAAACAGTAGTGGAAGAGCCCTAGGGGAAGGGGCAGCTTGCACTCCCACAGCCCACTTCCTCCAAGCGGGAACCACCTTTAAAATTTATTTGTTGAAACAGGGTCTCGCTAGGTAGTTCATGGTGACCTTCAACTAATGATGGAGTCCAGGCTGGCCTCAAACTTGAAGAAACCTTCCTGCCTCAGCCTCCTGAGTACGGGATTGCAGCCGTGTGTTACTGTGACCAGCCAGCTCCACCTCTTAATAGCCCATTCAGCTCCACCTCTTAATAGCCCATTCAGCTATGAACTCATCAACATATAAAACCATTGATGAGATTCGTGAAGATCAGTGATTAGACTGTAATCCAATCACCTCTCTAGGAGCCTGTTAATCCAGCCAAACTGACAATCGAGATTAGCCAGCACAGACCTTAGTGAACAAAGCTCCTGTGTCCTTCATCCGAGCCTGCAAGTGACAACTGCCATTGAGCTTTGTAATGGTGGTGCCCTTTTCGCCAGTGTTTTCCTGGTGGCTTTATAGAACAGTGAGTTTTCTAGAGTCCCTCTGAAAGATCACTGGGGGAATTTCTGACCTCGCATGATATAGCCATTCTAACATGCACAATCCACTTAGCATTTTTATTCTTCCTCTGTGCCCTCTCCCAGTCAATTCAGGCTTCACAATTGGTGCTTCACAAAGCACAGGCCTTTCCCTCCCATGGGCTGTTAAGAGCCACACTAGCTGCAGTTTGCCTCACCCTTGGGGTGGTCGCCAAAGGGTTAAAGTCACTTCCCAAGAAAGTCCCTTCAAGTCAATCAATCTTGGCTCACATAATCTTATGCTCTAGCTGCCTCGATCAAGCACCTCGAAATCCAGGGAAACTAACCTTGTTCATGTTTCTAGGTGCAAGTGGCTCTTATTGCTCCTTCAGTCTATAATCTCTTTTCATCTTTATCCGGCCTGCCAGATCTCCAGTTGGACTCTACTAGAATTTAATCTAGGTTATTAGCCTTGCAGCCATGAGATAAGATTAGAACAGCTCCTGAAGGAAGAACCATTTGGGTTTTTGTTGTTGTTGTTGTTGTTGTTGTTGTTGTTGTTGTTTGAGGAAAATGACTCACTGGCATCTTCTAGCCTAAGGGAAATGCTCTTCCCCTGGAAGGATGGACTATCTCTCCAATTTGTGAGAGATCAGGGGAATCTACAGCCATTACCTCAGGAGTGTCCATCCAGATTTCCATTCTATTCAAGTCCCAGTATTTTCAAACCAGGATATGATGCTACCATGACGAGCATTCCTGGGATGAGCATTTAACTATCTTGAGAATGCCTGTCTCTATTAAGTCATCAGTCTGAGCCTTTGATGTGGGCTCCTTCAAGAAGCTGAAGAAGAAAAAGGAATCTTTGAAAGATAGCAACAACAGCCTCTGGATCTTACACTTAGCTGTTAATCACTTATTTACTAGCCCTTACTCTATTATCACTTTATACGGTATCAACACAAATTAGTAGTAATCAGCCAACTTGATCAGCTTACCTCAAATGCCAGAGTCATTGTATATACAAGGTGTCTCCCTCTACCAGATATTTTCCCAGATTGCAATTGGTGAATCCTCAGCATTTGGGTAATTACCTTGTGGAAAGGATTATTTGTTCCATCTCTATTTCAGGATGGCATCCTCTGCCCCCTAGGTGGTAAGTGAGCCAATCTCCAAATGCCATTAGGTTATCTGTCTCTTTGGCCTCCAGCAACAGTACAATTTATGTTCATTCAGAGCCTATAGGAAGCAAATGCCAAGATAGGCATAGATGAGCAAGAAATTGATTGAGGGAAATATCTGTGGGTGGTAAAGAGGAAGAAACAAGTAGGCAGGGAGAACCTTCAGATTACAATCCAAGCCGGATATCCGTGAAAAGATAGGAGGAGAGAGGACTGGCTAGAAAGAGTCCTAGGCGGCTATACAGTTAAAAGAAACTTTAAACCAGGCCGATTGGTTACAAGAAGTCTGGGTCTCAAGACTAGGTCAGCACTAGCACTTGTACCACACTCAGTCAAGGGTGCTTAGTACACTGGGAAGAAGCATGGCCTTAGCACAGACATGTTGGGGGCCAAGTTAGGTATTAGTCATTCCTGCAGAATGAGACTTCAGTAGTTTTATGGCCACCACAGGTGGCCTCTCAAGAAAAAGCATTTCATCTGTCTCTGGTTTTGATCCGTGGGGTGAAGACTGAGAGGCCTTCTGCCCCTGTCCCTTTAACTACAATACATGGATAAACTGTGATCCTTTCATTCCACCTGTGTATCCCCAGCACCGGCTTCTACTTTAATAAAAAGAGATTCCTCATCCTGTCACTCCTCACAAAAGATTGGGAATATGATTGGCACTTGGCAGAATGCCATGACCAATTCTCAATCATTTTAGGACCTTCTTGTCCTGAGCAGATTTTTGGCTTGGACCTTTAACTCTATCATTTAGTTAACTGGTTTAAAAATTTAAACCCTGGATTAAAGCTGTTGTAACTCTTTCCCAAACTTTTTTTTTTAAAACTCAAACTCCCGTTCTTGGGCCTTCACTCTATTAAAACTGCATGACTTGTCAGTTTTTGCTTCCTCAGGCAAACTAAAGGGAAGGGTTTTTAGTTGAGTTTTTTGCCCTAAGACATCAGAGCCTCAAGTTATTCAGTCTTTAGATTTGATTCATTTTTTTCTGCAATAGCCATAGGACTGGAGATATTAGATATGTGTGGCTGTCACTATGATGGAAGCTTCTCTAAGGATTTCTCCACTCAGTGATGGTCTTAGGCTACATTTAGTGCTGCGGACTTTCTGGACAAAACTCAAAAAATAGGGCACAGTCCTTCATCAATTTCCATTTGCTTTCTGAATCAATTACACAAGAGTGTTTGTGGATGAACCTTTGGAATAGCTCTGTATCCAAGTTGATGATCTGGGGGCGATTGTTCCCATGTCTTCTATAATATCAGAAGCAATGAGATTATGAAGGACATGTTGGAGTACGAGGTAGCTATAATCCTTACATTTGAACTCATGTATGAATACATGACCTCTTTGCTAGATTTTACCATCCAGCCAACTCCTCCATCAAAATTAATTGTTTGTTGGCAATTTTTTTTCTCTACACTCTATTATGAAGATTGACTACTCTATTATGTGAAAAAAAGTTTTTTAAATGCTTTACGTTCCTAAAGCATACCCACTTTAAGGTCAATTCAGTCTTTAAGTGGGCATATGAGGTATGAACTTTAGGATTTCCACCAGAACATGGGTTCTCAGTGTTTTCAGGTATTCACTGTGGAAGTGAAGTTACTTTTGAAAATTTTCCTATCTCATAAACAATGCCTACACGAGTAATTTTTTTTTTTTTGAGACAGGGTCTCGCTTTGTAGTTCAGCTGGCCTTGAGCTCACTATGTAGCCCAGGTAAGCCTCGAACTCACAGGAATCCTTCTGCCTCTGCCTTCCAAGTGCTGAGATTACAGGTGTAAGTCCCCATGCCTGACTTTATGGTATATGGTACTGATTGCTAGTTGGTGTGAGTCATCATGCCTGGCATTGTTGTATGTCATTACCGGGGATTGGACCTGGGACCTTGTGCTTACAAGGCAGGCACTGGAACCACTGACTTAAATCTCTGGCCCCAGGTAAGTAATTTTTAATAAATTAGATCTAAACTTGGAATTAAATGGAAAAGTTGAGGTATTTGTTCCCTTCTGTAACTTTCCCACAATTCCATTGTGGTATTGAGAAGTAATTGTACACTGAAGATCCTCTACTCTTGCTTTTCCAGTTAAAAATTTGTGAGGATGGAATGGTTGGATATTTCTGGATATTACTGGCCTAGAAGCAAAACAGTTTCTTTCATTTCTCCCTGGATGCAGTCCTGTATGTAAAGTTCAATAGTAGGCAGACAAAATTTATTGCTCTTCATGGTGCCTCAGGGTTCACTGTCCTTCCTGAAAGGCAGAATCTCTTTCTAGAAATGATAGGTGAGCTGTTGGAGAATCTTCCTTGATCTGATGCTGGGTTTCAATAGTAACCAAACAAACAAACTAGTGTCTTTTTCTAAAATGTCCATACTTGGATAACACTTTAACAAAATTTTCTAAAAGCAGAGTACTTTTCAAAATCAGTATATTAATATGATTTACATTCATTAAATTTCACTCCTTTTAGAAGTACAGTTTTATAAATTTTGACAAATACATACAGTTGTACAGCTACCATTACAATCAAAATATAGAATAATTTCACACTCTAAAAGTTCCCTGTGCCCTTTGTAGCACCTTCAAGGTGCTGAAAACCTCTGATCTTTTTCTATCCCCATAGTTTTGCCTTATCTAGATTGTAAGTGGAGTCATGAAATACATAGCCTACTGAGTTCAGCATCTTTTACACATTTTAGTGGCTATCACAAAATTAGTTTATCTGTTTGCTCAGAGTGAGTATTTGGATTCTTTTTTGTTTTTGAGACAAGGTCTTCCTTTGTAGTTCAGGCTGGCCCTGAGCTCACTGTGTAGCCCAAGTGAGCCTTGAACTCACAGCAATCCTCCTGCCTCTGCCTCCCGAGTGCTGGGATTACAGGTGTGAGCCACTACACCTGGCACTGTGGTATGTGGTACTGATGGCTGGTGGGTGTGAATCTCCACACCTGGCATTATTGTATGAGGCTACCAGGGATGAATCCGGGATCTTGTGCTTGCAATGGATTGGTGGCTCATGCCTGGAATCCCAGCACTCCGGAGGCAGAGGCAGGAGGACTGCTGAGTTGGAGGTTGAACTATGGGCCATCCTGAACTACAAAGCAAGACCCTGTCTCAAAAAAAGAAAAAAAAAGTCATCTTCCATGTTTGATTTGCCTTAATAGTTTCAGGGGTAAATTTGCCTTTTTAGTAGAACTCAGTGGAAGTAGGCAAACCATAATGGCAGAAGTTTGCCCTTTGCCTTGGCACTCCCCATATACCTCCTCACTTCCAGACAGCCTCTTTCCATTTACTTCTTAGGGTAGAGTCCCTAATACATGACTGAGACTGCCATTCCGGCTCCCCATAACTTTCCCTCCATTTGTTAGAGTTGTTGACTTTTGACTTCTAGAATTGAAACTGATTGGCCTGCCACTTTTCTGTACATACAAAAATAGGTCAATATTGTCTCATACTTTATTTAGTGTGTTGGTACTCTCTCTTCCTACATCATAGAAAGGGGCAGCTCTGTCACAAATGTAGGTAATGTAATTCTTATTTCTCTGTTTTTAATATTTCCTGCCTCTCACTAGGGATAACATCATCTTCTTCCAAGAGAATGTAGCCACGGTTGTCTACCCCCAATTCCCTTAGGATCATAGGTTTTCCTTTGTGTTATATTTCTTAGCAATACATTTTCCT
>PVIR01005329.1:0-73039 GCA_004026965.1 Petromus typicus
TTCTTAGCAATATTATATTGGCCTCTATCTATTAAAACCTGTCAATCAACTGCGAATTCTCTACTTACTGAAATTCTAATAGATGAATCCATCTTTGATTAATATCTTCTAGATTCACTTTCTTTACTTTGTTTCGAGGCTGCATAATATGCTCCCTGTTGCTCTTGTTTCTTATATATTTCTTTTGTAGGCTCTTCTTTAGATCTTCTTCTTCTCTGGGTCCTTTAGTACTGATGTGTACTAGAGCTTAGTCTTGGATCTCTTCTTTATATTCTGTTTAGAGTTTTTTCCTTTACTGGTCTTTTGGCTTTAAATGTCAAATTCTAATGATATTCTAGTTTCTATGTGTAGGCTCAATATCTTTGCTTAGTTTGATATCTTTAGTTTTTAACAGTTATGTCAATTTTAGAAATTGCCTGTACTATTACTGACAGCACTGTAACTTAAGGGGCTCAGGACTAGGAATCTGGATTCATCCTTGATTTTTCTTTTAGTCTAATGCCTACTGTATAGTCTCCCAGAAAGTCCTCTTAGCAACACTTCCAAACTTCATCCTGAGTTTAACCACTTTTAGCTTTTCCAGAGAACTCTGTACCTCAAGATCCCATCATCTCTCAGGTATAACTGCTATAGCCAAACAATTCTGCTTCACATTTATTTAGCCCTTGAAAGTCCAATATCCATGCAATAGCTACAAGTTTTCTTTAAAAGTTCTATCTAGTCACTGCCTTCCTTGCTCAAATCATTCAAAGTTTTCTATAATTACAATAAAATCCAAAACATATTTGCATGACTATGCCTCCTGTATTTCTTATTAACCCCTGGTTGCTCTTCAAACCTTTCAAACTTGTTTGGGCTTTTGACATTTTTTTCCTCTTTTCCTTCAAAAATCTTCATTTCTTTTAGGTCTCTGTCAAAATATCATCTTGTTAGAAGGGCCTCAGTTCCTGTCACTCTACATGCGTACAAGAAGCTCCACAAAGGCAGGAGCTCTGAGATTCTTTTTAATCTCTGTGCAAAAACCTGGAAAAAGTGATGTCAGACATTTAAGCTGTTATAATGTATTTAAAATGAAAATTAATTTTTAAGGAAGATATCAACATGCTGTAGCCATCAGAGTTTGGACTGCCTCCCATGAGTGTTTAATTTTTAAAGAAGACCCTTTTCTGACTATACTCAGAGCATCTTCAGGCAGCCTGCCTCACCTAAGTGCAGACCTCAAGGCCAGCTATAGAGCTAAGTCCACATGTGATCAATTGGGAAAATGTTTGATGGACTTTAGCTAAATGTTGCCTCCTGAGGTAGAGAGGAACAGAAAGATGAGTTGCAGCAGAGAAGTGCAAAATGTGTTTCTGCTACTGAGGTTTATTAGCAAGTGGAAGGAGTTTAGAGTTATAATTCTTGGTGCTCAAATTTCCTTTGCACCCTGAGGTATTGTCCTTGATCATATCACTGGCCCCTTCCTGCTCTAAAGTCATACAGTTCTTTCACCAATGAAGATACCCCAAAATGAGCCCTATCCACAGTTATCAGATATTTTACTCAGCTACTTCATCTATAATGCATCACAGACTGATTTAATCCCTCTGAAGTAGCGAGCTTGTTCTGAGGGATAAAAATCGGCAGGCACATTAGGGAATCTTCAACTGCTGGGACCGAGAGTTGCGGGAGCCAGTGGCTGAGAGCCACTTATTTGTACCTCTCATCCACTTGTTCAGTCCTGTCTTCACGTGTTGGAAGTTTGAACGTATCCATGGAGGGAGGATTTACACTATGGGGGTGAGGAGGCTGCAAATCCAGGTTCTTCTCTTCTCTTCCCAAGAGCTAGTTGTTAAATATCTACCAGCACACTCTTGGATAACTATGATGGCTCATCAGGACCATGGGCACCATCAGATAAGTAACTGAATGTATGTCTCTTTATTTACAATGTTACCTTGTAGCATATGAATCAATCATTGGTACCTAGTCAACTCACTCATAAAACCACTGCCACTGCAACCACTATCCTCTAAACAAACGTGATGCAGTAGTTACTCGTCCTTCCATAACAAGAAGTGCTTTACACAGTATACTTTAACATGTGCAGTAGCTCGTCAAATTATATTACTACTTTCACAGAAAAGAAAACAAAAAGAGTGACAGGCTGAATAACCTATCCAAGATCATGCAGCTGATAGGTTGTAGAACTCAGACTTGTGCCCAGGTTTCTCTGGTTCCAGGGGTGCTTCCCCGACATGTAATCACACACAGAAACATCCATCTCTGTACATAGAAATATTTATGAGCTTACAATACTTTTCTTTATTGTGTAGCTGTATGTCCCTTTCTTCACAAAGTGCAAAAGATCTGATCAATAAAAAAAATCTCATGAGGGATTTGCTTTATCTCGGAGACAGTGTAAAAAAATTCCTAGGGACAGTTTCAGAAATGAGACTGATGTTCCTTATCTGAGTTACAGCCACCAAGAAGGCGGACTGGTGATAGAGAAGATGACCACGTTTTTGTTCTTGCAAGGTTTTACCTCTTTGGATGCTAAAACAGATGAAGAGGAAACTACTGAACCTAAGACAAAGGACTTTACCCTGAAAATAAGTGCTTCTAAAAAAAGTGGTTGCATAATCTTTGAATTAAAATTTCAAGTCTACAGGGGAAAATATTAGGCTTATATAAGAGTCCATTTGCTCTCAGAACATGCTGAGGAAGTGAATCTGGGGATGGCATGAAAGCAGCAGAAATGACTAGGCCTTTGATCTACTATCCTCATGGCCTCTATAGGTTTATGTAAATGACCTGTAAAAAGCCTTCCAGAGCATGCAGACCTAGGAATATCTGTGAACTTCCAAACTGGAGAATCTAGTCAGATGAGAGGGAAATTTAAGCTTTCATCCATTGACTGCAAGATGAAACACCCTTTTCTAAATTTCTTTTGTGTAAGTCTTCAGAGATGACAGTGACAGGTGGCTAGAAGGACCTCCAGCAGGAAAAGAGGGGAAAAGGGAATAGCTTCAGTGTAACTAGCCAAGTTCAAGCTTATGGAGCAATTTCTTTTCTTAGGAGACTGGATTCCACTAGGCAGAAGTGCTCGAACCTATTCTAACCTACATATCCAATGCTTGTGAGAAATTAAATATGCTAACTCTGGAGGCTATTGTCTTACAGAAACTATTCCTGTTCTACATGTCTATGTAAGAGAGAGGGGAGCTGTTTTTGGTGTGATATTGAATTGCTCATAAAGTGATTTTGTATCCAGATAAAACTTTGAGGACTACTGTTCTATGGTTTTCAACAAAAGCTAGGCTTAAAGTAAAAAAGTAGCAAAGCCTATAAAAGTAGCAAAAACCACCTTTCACCAGCATCACCCAGACAGTATTGAAATCACAATGCTTCTACAAACTCCCTGGATGATTTTAATGTCCAGCTAGGATTAAAAACTCTTATCGAAGCCCCTCTCTTCATTTTATAGGTAGAGAAACTCAGTTTTGGACAAGAGACTCGTTCAAGGTTATATTTCATTTAGTTTAATTCAACAAATTCTTATTAAATTCCAACTATAAGTTGGACATGGGATAACTACAAGTGAAATCTCAGAGGCACTGAGATGAGAGCATTGCTTATTTGAAAAGGAGTAGGCAGCTTCTCAAGGAACCTGGCTTTTTGAGCCCTATAAAAGTTTTATTGAGCCCTTTGTGCATTTTAATTATTTCAAAGACCTTTTGCAGCTTCCCTATGTTCACCCATGATACGTTTGCATATATTAGCTGGCCACATGATCTTATTTGTTTGCTTTGAACTTATATTATCTGGACTGTATGGATTGACTATCCCTTCTCTGCAATGATCATTATGTTGATGGTACTAAGAGGTGAGGTCATTATGGCAGAATGAGGGCAGGAGGATAGAGCCCTCATAAGTGGGGTTAATGCCTTTATATGGAGGGACACGAGAGAGTCTGTCATCTCTCTCTGCCATATGCAGAGGTAGAAGGCAACTGCCAGAATGTAGGCTCTCAACAGACACCAAATATGGCGGCACCTTGGTGCTGGACACTCCAGACTCTAGAACCTTGAAAAAGAAGAGTTTTTCAAACCACACAGTCTTTTTTTCTTTTAACAGTGCTAGCTAAGGCACATCCCCTGTGGGAACTCTCATATCAACAGAACAAGAGGGTCTGGCTCTGGGAGCAAAAGTAATGCAAATATTTTAAGCATGGCGAACTGCTGGGTTAAGTCCTGCCTTTTCTACTGACTCTGTTCAAGTACTTTATTTCTCAGTGCCTCAGAATTCTCCTATGTAAAGAGGGTAACAATAAGTCTTTTATCATCAGTTGTGTGAAAGCACCAGGAGCATAGCACACTGTAAACGTGAACTCTTGTTACCAGTGTGTGTGTATTTCTTCACTCCGTAGACTTTTTTTCTGAGCTCTGGGTCTGAGGCGAGGGGATGCATCTGCTTGCCCAAAACTATCCATTTCTCATCTTCAACTCTGATAATTGTCGAAGTGGACCAGGAAAATCTGCAGCTGTGGATCATACTCCCTCTCCTCATTGAGAGCAGTGAGATATTAGCAAGGGCAGGGGCTGTGGACCGCGGGGGTGGGACTCTGCTCAGACGCTGGGCCTGGAGAGGGACCGGGCAGGAAGCCCTGAGTTCACAGACCATGGATACGGCTGCTCCTGCTTACTTTACAGAAGTATTGATGACAGATCACTCCAACAGAATATAATTAGCATAAGTGAGAGCCCATAAAATCAATTATGTTTCTTATTGTTCCCAAGCTATTGGGCACATTATTTTTGTTCTAAATTTAGACTTTTGCAACTAAAAAATAAACCTGGTAATAAAGTTCCTAAGAATTAGGTCATGGTGTGCAAGATTTGTTTGTTTGCTGATACTTTTAAATATACATTAAATAGGAGGTGGGGAGTGGTAGGGAGGGTGGGGGAATGAGAAACAATGAGAGTCAAGATGTGTCATGTCCTCGTATAAACCTTCAATGTCGAATGTGATCACAATGTACATATAAAAGTCCCAATAAAATCAATTAATATATGTTAAAAACAAATACTATGCAACATATTTTAATCTCAAACATCTTTCATCAATAATTAATGATTGCTTGTAACTCATATAGTTTGGGATAACATAGTTGGTATAATACAGTTTCTTTTTTTGTTTTTATTTTATTTCAATTTATTTATTTTTAATAATAAATTGAGTTTATTGGTACATTTTAGGAATACATTATGATCACATTCCTCATTGGGAATTTGTACCTGGACATGATATATTTTTATTCTTGTTTTTTTTTTTTCCCCATTTCCATACCCTCTTTTCAACTTCCACCCTCTCATATGCATAAGCTTTATTTCCATTTGTTTTACTCTCAAATTTTTTCTTACCCTTCTTTGTGTTTTTATTTTTTTTTTTTTATTTTTGGTACTGGAGTTTGAACTCAAGAACTTGCACTTATGAGGCAGACACTGGAAGCACTGAGCTAACTCCCTAGCCCCAGGATAATATAGTTTCTGGTGAGAAAAATATGTGCTCTCTTTCTCTGTGTGTGTGTGTATGTGTTTGTGTGTGTGTCTAGGAAGAAATGAATTTCACTCCTTTATCTTTTGTGTGAAACCTATAGGGCAGTACTTTTTTTTTTTTTTTTCTTAAGATGTTTTTGGCAATATTGTCAACAGGATAAACTCTGTTTCAGGAAAATGTAGTTTTTTTTGTTTTTGTTTTTTTGAGACAGGGTCTCGCTTTGTGGTTCAGGCTGGCCCCTGAGCTCAGCCACACACTCACATCACAGCAATCCTCCTACCTCTGCCTCCCCAGTGCTGGGATTACAGGCGTCAACTACCATGCCCGGCACTGTGGTATGTGGTACTGGTTGCTGCTGGTGTGAGTCTCCATACCCAGTATTGTTATGTGGTTACCGGGGATCGAACCCGGGTCCTTGCGCTCGCAAGCCAGGCTCCGGAACCACTGAGCTAACTCCCTGGCCCCCAGGAAAAAAGTAGTTTTACATGTGTGCATACATTTACCAGTTATTTAGGGATAAAGTACACGGTAAAGTTTCACTTACTAAAGCTCATGGTTCCCAAATTCAAATAAAGTGTCAGTGGTAGTGGTGCCTGTTCACTAGATGAGAGCTGGCCCTAACTCTAGTGCCTTAAGCTCCTCTGACCTCTGAGGCAGGTGATGTACAAGGATTCCTTCTCTTCATCATCACAGCAACCAAGAGACGCTGTTCTGAAAAATCTTCATTTTTTTCTCCCAAATATTTATTAGAACTTTGTTAAAGCTGTAGACATCATCAGTCTTTGATCACGTGGAGGAAACTGGGGGGTGAATTCTGTATAAATCTCCCTTTTGTTAGTCTTGGGTAACTTGGGGATCCAACATCAGCTGCTACCATCACACTTAGCAATGTCTCACACGGCATGGCTGCATAGTTTGTGGGTTTTCTCACAAGTCAGAATCCTGAGCCTCCTGTTTAAGAAGTGATCTCTCCTCTCTCGTGCGCCTGCGTCATGACGCAGTCTGCCATGCAATAATGAACCCCGAAAGCCCACACAGGAGCTGACAGAATGCTGGAGTCATGCTCTTCAATCTCCCGAACTGTGAGTAAATGGAACTCTTTTCTTTATGCGGAAAAAGAGAAGTGTTTACAGTCCTAGATGGCTGGTGTCGTCCGCCTGCCGTTCTGAGCCCAGCATCCTGTGAACTTGCGAAGGTGGAGGCTGATCAGAGAGAGGGGCGAGTCATAGAGGATCTCAGGAGTTTTAGAAAGCTGACACTTCCTTATAGAGAAAGTAGTGGTCTTATTTTTACAGGGAGAGCTCTTCCAGGAGAAGGAAACAGGACAGTGGGATGAAACCACGAAATTCTCCTATTTAACTCCTTATGTCTTGAATGGAGCTGACCCTGAGAGTGCAGAGCGAGGGTCAGATCAGTTTATAACCTCTTCTCACATAGTCCAAGTGAACACGGACCCATCAGGGGGATGTCAGTGGATGGTAAGGACCTGTCTCCCTATTTCATTTCTATCCTGCATTGGGCAGCTAGGAAAACAAGTAACTGCCTTACTCTGGTGGTGCAGTCTGGACGATAGAAATACTCTGCCCCAGCATCTTCCTACCACTTCCAGTCTCTGGAGGGAGGTAAGCTAGCACCAAGGCCAAGATTTCAAAGGAATAAAAAATGTGCTCACAAGGAAAAAGGATTAAATATTTGAGGAACATAAACTCAAAATAAGAAAGAAGCCTTTCTAAAGGAACTGAAGCTAATGAGACAGAGTATGAATGTTAAATGATCCTAATGAATATTCTTAGAGAGATAAGGGGAGCTTTTGATATTTCACAGCAGAAAAAGAGATAATTTTAAATTTGGGTAGGAAAATGTAACTTGTGATTGTAGAAAAAGAGGAACAATTGGAAGGACAGCTGAAATTGTAGAATGGATTCAAGCTGAAGTATAAATTAATAAAGTAAAAGGTTGAGTCATAAAACTTTTTGAAATTGTCCAGAAGAGAAAACGTCAGAAAAACTTGGATCTAATGAAAAATGTTGAGTCATGGAACAGAAATATGTGTCAAAATCTGTAAGGTAGAACTCTCAGAACTTGAGAAAGGCATGAACAGAAGGAAAATGATGAACAAGAATGTCCAAGAATTAAAGATTTAAGTACTGAGGATAAAAGCCTGATGGTTTACTCAACACGACTGGGAAAATAAAGATCCAGAGAGATTATTGTAAAATGTAAGGGCATAAAGTCAAGAGAAATTTTTAAGATACCAGAGAGAAAGAAAAGACATCAGATTTAAGCATGAGATCTAAGCAATTTTCTCAACAATAACAGGAGATAATATCTTCAACATTTTGAAGAAAAAAAAAGGTTAAGTCTTAAAATTTTATATCCAGCTAAGCCATCACTTTAATAAAGAAACTCACAGGCCTGTAAAGTTTATAAAATTTTTTTTCTGCTGAACAAATCATTTTGAAAGATTCTTGGGATAAGTGCTACACCAAAAAGAAAGATCAATGTCTTAGTCTGTCCAGACTTTTACAGTCCAGGGCCATAGACTGGGTGGTTTAGAGACAGTAGCTACAAATTTCTTACTTTATGGAAGTGTACATACATTATGACAGGGTGGTGCATTCTGAGAGGGACCCTCTCTTGTGGTAGCACTTGCTTAGCCACCTTTCTGGGGTTCCTTTTGCAATGGCACTAATCCTATGCAAGAGGTTTCCATCCTCCAGACTGCATCACGTCCTAAAGATCCCACCTTTTGACATTATTGCCCTGGTTTTAGGATTTCAACAGATGGATTTTGGGAGGGCACAGCATCCAGTCCAATGCAATGTATAGGGAGGAGAAATAACTCTGGAAAATGAAGCTTACCAAAGAAGTGGACCAAATCTATGAATGTTGAAGAAACACTGATTTGCAAAAAGACCCATAGTTTTGAGAATTAACACTAAATGATACTATCAAATGCAACAATATAAGGAAAAAAATTCAATAAATTTAAACAGAAGCAGGGCAAATTGACCCAGATATTAAACCTTAAAAATTAGAAATAATCTCCAGGGCAAATAATCAGAGCAGGTAGCACTTACATAGCAGAAGAGATTTGTATTTAAACAGGGGTCTGCTCTATGTCATGGAGACTAAAACACATACTTAGAGAGAAACATACCTGGGTCTAAATACTGATGTGCTACTTACTGCATGACAATAAGCAAAGAACTTCTGTCAGTTTGGTTTTGCCTTTACACCACTGAAATGACAATTTCCACCATGAAGGATTTGAGTAGAGCAGAACTAAGACACTATTCATGTTAGTCTTAGTGCAATAACAGGAAACAGTCAGTACCTACTCAGTAAAGGTAGCTGATTCAGCCTAACTTCTGATTCACACTACCAACCAAGCCCTGCTCTATTTTTAGCAAACAGGATATTTTTCTCCTTAAAACATCCTGGCTCCAACATTACAGTAACGACTTCTCAGTTTCTTTAATTGCACCATGGGATTACAAATGGCACTACTTCAGTAAATTATTGTGAAGATTAAGTAAATTAATCTATGTGAAGTACTGAGGATCTATTAAGTGCTTTAAATGTTAATTACTGTAATGATTTTTATGCTTAGCCTTATGCCAAAACTTTCAGAACATACCATCTTCTCCATGGAAAACTTCCTCCATATGATTACAGCACGGAGGTAACCAATCTTCAAATGCATAAGACACAGTGACAGTGAGATTTTGGGAACTCCAGCCAGTGTGTTCTCTCTGACCTGGAAGTTTTTCATCAAACAACTGCAATCCCTGCTTGTGCGCATTCTTAGTCTTGAACTTTGGCCTATACTATGATAGACTGAAGAATAAAAACATTTTTATGCAAAGTGGCTACCCTTTGGTGATTATTCACAAATCCCAAGACATCTGCATTGATTATATACAGCATTCTAGGATTCCTAGTGATTTCTTACTTTGGTGGAATAGCATTGTGTTTATATACTATTAACTTACTGCTCTTTATGGATTAAAAATGTTTGTATTGATTGGGCAGCGGTGCACATGGGCTTTACTTTCTTCTCACAGGCTCAGCCAATCCATGTCTCTCCTCTTGAAAACACAGGCACATATAACTTGAGAGTGATGTAGTTGTAGTTGATGTAGTCTGATCTAATTTTATGCCTCAGTTTACTGGTTGGTCAAGTCATTGAACACACATCTGTTTCCTCCTACTGAGTTCTGTACTCTGTTACTATTGACAGAATTTATCTCATCATCTTAGTATTAGGATTAAATGAGATTAGCCATGTAAAATGCCAGAAGCAGAGTAACTGATCAGTAACTGTAAATGTTGATGGCAATTAAAATGACACTCATGGTCTTGAGCGGGTTGGGGTGTGAGATGTGATCTATTGCTCCAGGGAGGTTTCTTCTCTGTCCCTTCTATTCCTGCAAGTTAAGGAAAAAAAATTAAATTAAGCCTAATTATCTTAATCTAGTAATTGAATAAACCAAACATGAGTGCAATACAGCTTGTTTGCTTCTCTCTTCTAATAATGATTCACATAAATAATGTGAACATGCTGCTAAGTGATGGGGGCAGGTTTTTTTGTCTGCTCTTAGGATGAGGTATGTTATACAAGGACATAACACAGGAAGACTGAAGGTCATACCCCAGTGGGTTCTGGAAAATACCTTTTCTCTGTGGTTTCCTTGACAAGAAGTGGTTCCTCGCCAATTTTCATGCAAGATTTATTAAATTGTCACTGAGATTCATGCATATTCTAGCAGAAGATACTAATGATGGTTCTTCCGATTAATTCCTTTGTAACCTTCAGGCAGTAATACACTAAGAACCAGTGCCCAACAAGAAACTGCCAAGAAGATATGGAGATGGAGTAACATGTCACTAGAAGTGAAGTTGCTGATTCATTTCAGTTGTTCTTTAGCACTCTGCTGTGTGAAGGTGACTCTACTAGGGAAAGAGTCAGCACTGTGTTTGGCTTGAGGCAACTTACGGAAATGCCAGAAATAAAGAGAATCAATGTAGGAAAAATAATGGGGGATAAAAATTCTAGGTAAGAAACAGAGCCCTAAATAATGAGTTGCATCAGTGCAGAATTCTTAGGAATGTGTGTGACCACCAGCCTGATGGCTGATAATTGACGAGGAGGCAAGATTGGAGGTCCTCATGACATGGTCTCAGGGAGGAAAGGAGTGTTACTAAGTAAAAGGCTTGACACATGATCACTGGTGTTGTCCCAGACTCCCTGGTAACTAGTGTGTAACTACTGACTCATCATTCTAGAGAAACTTTGGGTCATATTCAAATGCCATCATTCACAGATGAGAGAAGTGATCCACCAAAAAGTGATAAGATTTTCCAAATTTTCATATCTTGGAAATGACAAAGTTAGAATTTGAGCCTAGAAAAACCTGGTTCTGCATCTGGGAGAGTGAGAACCATCATTCAAAGTAGAGGACAAGGAATGTGAGAGTAAAAGAAGCCAGAGCCCTTGTCCTAGACCACTATGCTACACTGTATTATTTTCTAAGTCCCCCAAAAGAAATGAATGTCCTGTGGAAGATTTTATAATATCTGAGACATAGGACCATGTAGGTTTGGGTTGAATTCTCTGTGGTGTTATCATATGCCCTAGTTTATCCAAGATAGTCTTGGTTTATGTTTGCTGTCAAGGTGTAATCAATAACAGCAGTCTGAGAAGTGTCCCAATTTGGAAGATAAAGTATATAGTCGCTCCGCATAGACAGCCAAATGGTTAATCCCTGTGCAGGACTAAACCCTCTTGAAGGCCCTCGAAGTGCTCTGCTAATGATTTCTTATACACACACGAGATGGATGGGGCTGAGGAGAACTTGCTCTGCGGTAGGAATACTAAAGAAATAACATCCCTCACACCAAAGAAACCAAATCAAACCAAACAGAAACACAAAACAGAAAATAGCAGGATCTTCCAACTTGGCAGAGTAGTTAGATTTAGTAGAAACTACTCCAAAGAGAGCATTTTCATTGAGTTTACTCTGGAAAAGTTACAGCTAAGATAAAAGACTGAGAAAATCTGAGGTAAATTCCAATCATATCTGGGTTGTTTTAATATCCATTCAGGCATTAGAACCCAACCCTAAATATTAGGAATTGGAAGATGTACAGTGGAATTAATTTATTAGAGTTTGTTCACAACTTATTGAGTGAACTTGAATCCATCCTGCCAAAATCAGTACTCTCAGAGAGAGTTCATGTGTGGGGTGGTCATACATGAATGAATGCATAGCAGCTATTAAATTAATGAATTGATGGCTAAGTAAACTTCTGTGGGGGAAGTAGTTCTTTTTTAGTTATGTCAGGCCTCTGGGGTTTTCCTGAAATACATATTGTGCCTGGCCTTTTTCTGCTTAAAACAGCTGTAAATACATTATTGAAGATGTAGAGCTTCTTCTACCTCAAGGAACGGTGCCATAATGCATAAACCTCAACTTTTTTTTTACCCAACCCCCTACATACTACTCTAGAGGAAGCAGGAAGCCACAAACTTCCTCTATAACTTTGCCCCAGTGAATCTAACAGCAATGTTTGCAAGATATGAGGATGCCAAATGTGAGAACTATAGTTAGTGGAGCATTTTGGGATAAATTCATTCTTTTGACTAAGTAATTGGCAATATTATAAGGCCAAAGCAGGAAACTTATGTGCTGTGGTTGTTTTTCAGAAGCAAAGGAGAGAGAGGAAGCTTAGCATGGACCTCTGTGATGTCTACATGTGAAACGTCACCACAGTAGATTTCCTATAAGTAAATTCTACTATACACTGACATTATAAAAAATAGTATACTCAGTGAGATATAAAGTATTAAGATTTGATCATAGAAATTGGATTCCCAGTGTTAATACAGCAAGACAGAGGTTTTTATGGGCTATATTGCAGGGGAAAGAAACCAACTCTAGATAAGTGACAAAACTGTTGGAATTCATTCTGTTACAATTACAAGGTAGGAAATTTCTTAGAAAGCTTTAGAAAACTGGCCAAGTACTTCTATTTATTTTTCTGCTAAGTTTGATTACAATTTTCTTCCCATCTAACTTTCTCCTGGTTTGATTAGAAATGAAAGAGAAGGATTTTTGGGCTATTAATGTACACCATAGTCTAGTTTCAAGAGTACTCAAAATAATTGCTCTTGTATTGGCTCAAACTTATGAACCCACAAATCCTCATGGGAACTTCCATTTTACCAAAGCTGTTTTCAAACTTATTACTTCATCTACCATTTCGAGTAGAATTGTATCTTCTAATTTAAAAAAGTTATTTGTAGATAATCTGTATAACAACTCTGTAGAAAACCAGGCACTGAGTTTAGCTGACACCTATTCTTATAAATCAAATACCTCTTTGTAATATCATGTCGTTTATTTTTCTTTTCTTTCTCTTCCCCATCTTCAAAGGCCTTCAAGTCTCATTCCCACATGGGACTGTGCTAGTTTGGACAAACAACTCAGTGTAAACAAGTCTTGCCTTTTGGGACTGCTTTCTCTTTGGGTAGGGAGAATCTAGTGGCTATAACAAAGAATCCCTGAAACACAGTGGGCAAACACAATTGGAAGGTCATTTTTCATTCATTTCACAGTTTAGCAAGAGTCAGCAGGGGCCATGGTTCACATAACCAGTTAGGGACACACACTCCATCTATCTGGTTTTGGTGTTCTCTCTGCTCCTCCTCTACCCAGATTTCAAGGGCTCCACTATAACTTAACTCCAGTCAGTAGAAGGGGAAAAAAACAATAGCAAAGGATCACAGAGGAGAGTTTTAGAGACCAATTTATGGTTCCATCAAACTATAAAGTCACACATGCTGGTTTCCCCTGTGAACCAGGCAGGAAAAAATAAAAAAAAAGTGAAACAGCCTTTTCTGAACATATATCAGAGTCTGTCATATTTGTTACTATTGGTTACATAATCTGGCCTTAAATAATACAGTTCCTTATATTACCTTTTTCTGAATCCAGAGATTGTTCCAGGGTAAAGTTGGTGTGTGTTAGTTTTCAGTTACTGTAACAAATAGCTTAGATAAATCTCAAAGAGAGCTGGTTTATTTTGACTTCAATATTTGGAGGTTTTAGGCCAATACCAACTAGGATGGTTGTTTTTGAGCCAGTAACGAGCTAGCACTTCATAACAGGAGTTGTGCAGACCAACAAGACCAAGAAATGAAAGAAAGAGGGACATAACAGAGCCCCACAGTCCGCTTTGAGGAAAGCTTCAATGACCTAAGAGCTCTTAAAGATGCTATCAGCTTTCCCTAGCACTGTGGGATGGGTATCAAGCCTTGATCACATGGGCTGTCAGAAGACATTTCAGATAGACTATAGCTAGTTACTCCATGGTCTAGCTTTCAAAGTGCTTGAACTAGTGACTTTTAAATTTACTCAATATTGCCTCTTATCTCTTCTTAGTAGGCATATGGCATACCTACACATTGGGATTTAATCAACTAACATGAATATTTACAGGCTGGATGATTGAAGCCAAACATTTATCTTTTTATGGAAGATGATAAAGGAACTTGGAATAGTATATTTGCATATGACCTCTGGGACTTGGAGGACTTCTTTCTACTTGAAACTCCATTGAAATGGGTTACAATAAAGCAATTACAAATTTTTTGACACAACTCGGTCTAAAAAGTGAAGCTTTATTCTCCATTTGAGGGTGAGTTTGATTTAGTGATATAAAGGAAAATGTAGTAATTTTTTAGTGGCGGACTGAGACTCCATTTTAACCAGGGAGCAAGGAGATAACAGCACTAGAAATGTCGCACTGATGTCCTGGGTTTCCTGAAATGATGAGATGAGAGAGTTATATTCTGTTTGCAGTGTTCTTCCCTTAAATTTGTGACACAGTTAAAATCACTGGAAATGCTGGAGAAATCTCAACTCAAATTTCAATGAGAAATTCTACCAAATCGGACCACTATTCCTCAAAAGCGTCAAAGCTGTGAGTGACATGCTGTTGATTGTCATTTCCTGGTTCTCTGCATGTTCATGTGTCCATTTCCCACTCCCACTCCCACCTCAACACATTCTTGGTGAAGTGACCTTCCTTGGTGACACTGAAATTTCCTACATAATTATTGTATTATTGTTGTTTTATGATAGTTTTTATACTTATACAGATAGCGCTGTTCTCTACTGGAGGGAAATAGAAGAGGAAGGCTCTCCAAGTCAAAAGCTAAGTAGGAATGAAATGATCTAATAAAATAGAGACTATTTTTTTTCCTTCCCAATTGAGTCTTCAGCTCGAGTTAACATCTTACTAGTAGCGGTTGATGCAGTGTCTGAAGCATTTCATTGGCTCAAGAGTAAGTGGAAGCAAAGCAGATGAAAGAAATTAGACAAAGCTTAACCAAGTTGTCTGTTTCAGGTGCCTTAGTGAAACTGTCTAATACATGTAAATTGGAATTAAGCTCTGATCTATAGTGAGACGTATCCATTCTGCTTCTTAGAATTACTTAGCAAAAAATGAAGTAGAGTGAAGGAAAAGGTTGCCCTTATGTAGGGGACATTTATTTATATTTTCTTTAGTGTGTTATGCTTATGCATGTAAAAAATACAGTATAATCAATCAACATTTATTCAAATTTTTATGAGTCATCATGCTAGGAATTAGAAAAAATGTATTATACTCTCTTTAGGAGCCATAACCATGTAAAAAAGTGAAACTATAGCTCAGTAGAAGTCCATAGAACAAGGGAGAAGGCATTAATTCATTAGAGACTGGAATTTGAAGAATAGATAGGATTTCACCTATAAAACGGTCATTGAGGTGTATATATTCAAGTGCATAGCACATGTGAAGGCATAAAGGTGAACAGACAGGATGTATTTAGGCAACTCTAAAGAGCTTCTCCTAGTTGTTAACAGAACAAAGTGTAAGAGTGACGGTGAAGAAGTGGCACAAAGGGTAGGAGAAGATGTAGGCAGAGAGGAGATCTGTGCATAAACAGAAGGGATTAAGTCCTCAGGTACAATGTTGGCTTCTATATATGAAGCAGACTTTATAGACAGGCGCTGGCTCTTAGAAAACTGTGACCACCCTAAGAAAGGTAACCACATACACGAAACAATTAGAATACATTTAGGATGTCAATGATGCCTTGCTACCTCCAAGTACAGTTAGAATCAAAGAAAGTACAGAAATCAATGTAGTCTGGGATAATCAAAGATTAAAGAGAAGTTGATCTCTCCCTTGAATGGAAAGGCTTAAATCAATACCTCTTAACTGAGACAAGTACCTCCCTCTAGTGGGCATTTGGGGAGGTATGGATTTATTTTTAAACAATAGGGAGGAGAGAGGTTTACTTGAGGGTTCCATTGAATCAGGAAGGCTACAACCCTCACATTTTTCAGGAGCTACTTAGTGAGAAATTATCTTTCTCAAAAGTCTAACAATATCCCAGTTTAGCAGCTTTAATTAGATAAACAGAGGATAAAGAGAGTGGATTCCAGATGTTGAAAACTAAACAAACACTAGAATTAAAGACACATATCACTCTTGGTTGTGAATACGATTTGATTGGATGCTACAGAAATAGATTTCACTCATTTTTGAAATTTATTAACTTTCCCAATTTCTTTCTTAAATGACATGATCAAATAACCCCTTTGGGATAGGATGGCAATTTTAAGTACTCTAGGGATTAGAGAACACAAAAATGCAGACTGGCACTTAGCCAGAACCCAAGGTTGCAAGGTCACTTGGCAAGTGGGAGGCTCAGCACCTTGGGGGTCTTGTCCCCTTGCCTGCCCTCCTGTTTTTGGCCATCTACCTTGAGATGAGTTGAACAGTGTCAGCTTCCACTGTCCTGGCACGTTTTGTACATCACAGATTCTTCCTATTGTTGGTTACTGTTTGCTCCCATCTGGGGGTCACTCATCTCTAGGTGCCAAAGCTTTAAACTTGGCAATCAGAATGACTGCGATTGTGCATCTGCCCATGTAGCTAACCAGCTCCTCTCTCTTGGTGGCTGCTCACCTTGTTGGCTGCCGGCTGACTGGTTGGTTGTTTGCCCGAGAGCTCCGAGTTCTGCTCATCCTTCATTAATGAGCCGTGGACAGAATGAGATGGTTGTGAGCACAGAGAAGGAGGAATCTTCCCCCGAAACTGGGTCATAGCCTGACAAGTGTAGAAGCTTTTCAACAGTGACGCTGGCTGGATTGAAATAAGAGACTCATCAGCAGTAGAATTTCACGGTCTGCTTTTCACAGTCATAGTAAAGAAAATCAGAAGCCAGCTTTGAGGAGCACACGGTGTGGAATAAAGTGCTATCCTTGTGAACATTTCCCATCATAGTTGTCCATAGGGGTTTTATACATATGGACGCTTATTCATGAAGGAGGTATTATAGTCAAATAGAGAGGTCAAAGGGCTTACAAATTCCACACCAATACAATTTGACTCAGATTTTTCCATGCATTAAAATATCCAAGCTTCTCCATTTCTATCCACAGTAATAGATTTTGTAGGAAATAAAGGGTTAACTGTGAAGGGAAATATATCATGGCTGTGACCTATAATTATGCTAGGCCTTACTTGTTAGAATGCTCTGGGGTCAAGATTGATGGGTAGAAATATACTGATAACCTGATGGCCTTCCAGGAAAATTGGGACCAGGAGCATTATTCATCTTGGAAAGCACTGTGTTTTGCAAACATTTGAGTTAGAATGTACATGGGTGGAGTATAAGAAATCAAGGTTCCAACAGTCTTCAGCAATCCAGATGGTACTAACTGAAGAAGAAGCCATAAATGGACCAGCTAACAGGGGCCAGAGAGCAGGTGTCACTGTGGAGAAAGGTGGGATGATGAGGTCGAGGTCAGATGGGTGATGATGGTTTGTGATTTTATAACACTCATACTTTGTGTTTTAAAAGTCATCTTGGTGTCCACCAGTGCCTGACACCCATAGCCACGTAGGCAGTGTCTCTTTCACCTGTGTGTAGGGCGGGCCTAGTGGGAAAAAGAAATGTGCACTAGGAAGTCTAATTAAAACACATACTGTCAGCAACACCATCCTGAAAGCCCCATTAAGCATCTTATGAATGCCCAAGCGCACCCTAGCCCATGTTTGGAGTGACACATTTTGGCTCTGCTGGCGACAATTAGGATCAGACCCAGGACAACGGAGAATATGTACTGCATCCCATATGGCCAAGTCTGTAGGCGGATGGTTCCCCTGGTGGCTGAAACTCAATGAAAAAGCTCTGGGTAGGAATTCGATGAAAATGACAGCGAATACAAATTAGCACACTATGGATGGCTTCACATCATGTATGGCCATGCTATGGATTGGATTCAACTGTCAGATGGTTATGTATTATTCATGATCAAATTCAGGGTAAAGATAACAGATGGCAAAGGCATATTCATGGTCAAATCATAGTTGTTAGATTAATTATAAATCTACATAAGAATTGGATAATCATAATTTAGACTGTTCTCAGAAGAATGCTTTGTAGATCATCTAATCAATTGTATTTTTAAAATAAGATGCATAGGTTATTAGGTGACATTAAATATTTTATGTTGCCATAAGTTATTTTCCAAAAAGACTCTCTAGTAACATAAACAACTTTTTTCTTATTTTAATAACCTGTGGGTTATTTGATATAGCTGGTAGTAACAGTGCCATTTCTTTAAAGAGATTGCAGATGATTTATACTTAACCACAATGCCAGGGGATCAACAAAGCTCTGTTAGACAATAAATATGGTTTTATCTGCATTGTCACAACTCATCATGCACAAAAAGGCTCTCCGAACTGAGCATCTACCCGACACTGTCACCAGTATCCCTGTGCGTGAGTCATTTTCTTATCACACCTTCAGATCCTCTTTGTCCTTCCCGTCCGTATTAGCACACACACGGCCAAGCTGCAGGCACTGAGCTCTCTTGTCTGTGGGAGCCCAGAGGGCTGGCTCCCTTGGGGTCCGTGCTGCCCAGTCTTCCAGGCTGGCTACCTCCAGTGCAAAAGCCCCTGGTGTTCGCAGAGGGCCTTTCACTGGGCCTGTCTCTTTGGGTTCTGGAAGCTTAATGAATGGACGGATGAAGTTAGTAACTCTGACATTCAACATTTCCATTGTGGTTTTCATACAACTTATACACATCTTTGTAAGAAGATTTCTCATCAAATTCTCAAAACTCCTTTGAGGGAATGCTGTCTATTTTGAGATAGGATCCAGACTGAATCCCCCAGACACAGAATCATAGGATCCAAGAAGATTTTAGGGGCAATGGAACAGGTCAGTGATCTATATCCACTTCCCTATACTGATAAGGAAACTGAGCAGAGAGACAATAAGAGAGCTTTTCAGTCACTAGCTACTATGCTGTAGTCTGGGCATGAAAACCCAGATTTTATGCATCTCTTTAGTGAACTTTCAACAACAAAAGTCTTCTGAGCAGATCTGGGAATCCTAGAAGTTATTTAGTGGAGATTTCTGTGTGGGACAATCCCTGGGGTTGGTCAGTAGTGATATTTTCTATAGGTAATGGCTTTTAAGCAGGAAATTACCAGTAGCTCTAAGAAATTAATCAATAAAGAGACTGGATTTTATAAAATTCAGAAATCTGCTTAATATTTTTGGAGCAGTTACCAGAAATCTTGGCTAATTAACCAGGTCACTAAGCAGAATGAGGAGGAAATGTATGAAGAGCTATATGTGCTTGTTGCCCAGGTGTTCTCTGTGGACAGGTTGAAGGGATGGGCAGGGATCAGCGCAGTTAGGTGATATAGGTGTCAGGTCACAGGCATGAGGGATGAGATAATTACCAGGCACTGAATGTCTGTGCACCAAGAACAGCCCTGAGGTTATATGTTCATTATTTTATGTAATTCCAAGTGTAAGCCTTATTTCATGGATGAGCACATTTAAATAGAAAGAAGTTACACCTGTAGTCAGGGGGAGACCAGCCTTGGAGGAGATGTAGAGTTCAACACACACTGAGAATACACCAGTGATAACAAAGACCATAAAGTGTTGATTGCTGTCACTGAGTCAGATAGCTGGGATGTACTAGAAATACTGCATGAGAAATAAGCACCTTGACCTGGAGAGACCTAGTTCCTGCCATAGTGTTTGTCCCTTTGGGCTGTGGGCCTGTGGGCACCGGAAAGGAACTAAATGACTAGAATGTAACTTGGAATGAGTTCCAGTCCTTCCAGTTTTTAGCATGTAATTGTTCATAGTATTTTTGATGATCATTTGTGTTACTGTAGTAGATGTTGTAATGTTTCCTTATTCATTCCTGATTTTTGGGGGTCTTTTTTTCTATTTTCTTGTTTACTCTAATTAAAGGTTTGGAAATTTTGATTATGCTTTCAAAAAAAGTTACTTAATTGATCTTTTCCCCCTTATTTTTGCTCTTAATTATTTCTGACTTGATGTTTCTTTTTACTCTGGTTATTTTTGGATTTTCTGTCTTGAGGTACATTGGTAGATTTCACACTTTGGGTCCCTCTAGTTTCTTGATGCACTTATCACTATGAACATTCCTCTCAACACTGCTTTACTGCATGACATCAACTTTGATTTGTTGTGTTTTTTTATTAGTGTCTAGAAAATTTTTATGTTTCACTTTTAATTTCTTCTATTATTTATTGGTCATTTAGGTGCATGACATTCAGTTTCTATATGTTTGCAAATTTTCTATTCTTCTTGCTGTTGATATGTAGTTTACATATTGTGTGGTTCAAGAGAAGCTTCCCAATTCCTGCAGGAAAATTACGTGGACCTTGAATTTGTGGCAAGATTGCTGCTTGTCCTGAAATTGTGGCACGCATAAGGGGAACCTTCTGCCCAGTGAGGTACACACTGGCCCACTGGCCCATGCGTTTTGGGTTGAATCCATTGTTTGGTTACTATTACTATGCCGGGAGGGTGCCAAGTAGTGGCTGCTGAGTAGTTTGTGGAATGGGGATCTCTGAGGTCCAAACTGAGTATTTTTTTCAGAAAGGAGGTCCATTTTAGACCAGTTAGCTCCCTAAACTGAGCTTAAATCTTGCAAGCACCATGAATTTCTCCTCCAGTTGTGTCTGCTGGTCTGCTCTATTGAAGTTGTGCCACTTTCCTGCTTACTTTACGTCAACAGTTTTTTGTTCCTGTTCCCCAGCTGGGGAAGTCTGAGTTGAAATTATGAATTACTTTGTCCTTCAATAGAAGCTGTTTAGGTTACTGTTACTTTGCTAATTTTTGGAGTTTGTTCTCTCTTTCACTCCCTCACACCCCTTCTTCTCTTTAAATTAAGTTTCTTGGTACCTTTTAGATATTCATTATGATCACACTCAACATTGGGAATCTATGTGGGACATATCTTGGTTCTTGTTTTTTTCCCATTCGCCTGGTCTCTCCTTCTTTAAAGGAGAACTCAAGGTGTGCAACAGAAGTAGAGACTCCATTTCACAGTGAGATACTGTCAGTAGTTGCCTGCACTTTCTAATCTCTGCTATGGTGCTGATCTAAAATATCTCCTCAAGTTCTCACGTGTGTGGAAGGTGATTGCATCAGGGGGGAACCATACCCAGCAGTCGATTCATCCCTTGGTGACTTCAGTAGTTGAATTTTCTGCTAGGAGGTGGTTCTTGGTTGGAGGTGAGTCACCAGGAAATGTGAGTACAGTCTTAAGTTCTTCCCTTCTCTCTCTCCTTCCTGGCTGTCATGGGTTGAACACCTTTTTCTCCTCCATGTCCCTCTGGCATTCTAGTCCTGCCCTGGAGTCAGCTGGCCATACACTGATACTGTGAACCAAAATAATCTTCTCCTTTAATCAGCTTTGGGCTGTTAACATTCTGCCCCCATGATGAGGGTGATGAAGATAACTGTTGGGAACCGTGGACGACTTAATTGACTTATGGCTTACTTACTTGGATTTACAGATGTCTGCCCTGCCCTGTAACTACTGGGATTATTTTGGACATCTGCCCCACCCTATGGGATTGTAAACTACAAAAATTACTGCACTAGGATTATTGGTTTTAAAATTTACTAGGATTTACAGAGATTTAAGGATGTCTGCCCTGCCTACCTAATCTTCAACTACAGGGTTTATTGTGAAACTGCTCTGCTTTATACATGTTGGATTATGGGTGTGAAGTCTTGTTACCAAATAAAGATGCAGGGAGCTTGGGTTATGGGCTCTTCTGCACCCCCTTCTTCTTCTGCTGCGGTATTTGGCTTTGCTGCCACTGCTCAGGGTAGCAAGAGTTGAGCTCAGACAGACTTTTTCTCAATGTTTCGACTTGTTGTTGGTGGGTTGTTAATCCTTTTGCTGTGGAACTCAGTGGAGACTGGAGTTTGCCACGAGGGTTCTGGCTGTGTCCTCTTGCCCAGTCTCCTACAGACAACCCTTGTATTTTGTAAATTTTTCTTTTTTTTTTTTCATTCTATAAACTCCAGCCCTGTCCTGGGGCAATGGCTCAGGATATTACATACCTTGGAAAGACATGGATAATTTAACTGTGGTCTAACCATGTGGTTTATCTAAGCCCTGTAGTGTTTTGGGACCCACAACTTTCATTAAAAGGGTCTTTTAAAGGAGGCGGCAGGAAGAATTTTCCTTTGTGAAATATGAATGAATACAGGATTCAAACTTCAAATGTACATTTAAGGGTTTAGAGAAGTTACTGAAAAGATGCTTAATGAATGAAAAGGTAATGTTTAGCCATTCCTTACCCCTGAATCAAAAAGTTCATGAAATAGCACTTAACAAGTACCTTTTTCTCCTTTCCTTTATTGTCCTTTCTTCTTTTCTTCCCTCTCTACTAAAAAGACTACTTTCTTTACAGGGCATCACATTTATGACATTGATTGCAGATCGTTGACTTCACAGTTCACTAATGACTGGGTTAAAACCTGGATATGAAAGCACTATTAGAGAGGATTTAACCCAACCCTTTCCCCTTAGAATTCCACTATGACAAAGAACTTAATTCTACTTGAACTATAGACTCATGAAATCCTACTTAATTACTTAAGGGGTATTGAGGATTGCTGAAAATTTCCACAGAGACTCTTGCCTCTTTAAAAAGGTAGCAATATCACTGCATTTAAAAAAAGCCCTATCTTTGTGTGGTTTTGAAAAGGTGAATGTCAGAATTCCACTGTATGTGAGAAAGTGTTGAGTAGTGTTTCATACTGTGAAATGCTCTTCCCCAAGAAATCTGTTTTCAGCTCAAACTTTAATCAGAGATTTATTCTTCTGAGCAGAACACAGAGCCTGGTGGACATACTGCTAATCACTGACTTTAAAAACAACTGCCTAAAATTCAGAAAGCTGAGATGAGAGAAAAAGAGAGAGAGCTACAGGATTAGACATTTATAATATCATTCTTGCATGTGAAGGTAATTGAAATCAAGCATTTTTTCAGAGTGTATTGTATCTTGAAGAGACTGGATCCACCTAACATTATCACTAATTACGCTGACAATAAAAGCATAACAATTTTTCAAATCTTGGCTAGTGTGGAATAAGGTTATGAAAATGTTGTGATCCTGAAAAAATAATTAGAACCATAAAGATAGGAAGAAAAACCTTGATAGAATTGAACAGAAAAACAAAAGACATCCTCTCTTAGCTATCCTGGACTAAGAATTTTCCAAAATATTTTTTAGTGAGAGAAGAATTAGAAATTGATATCAGAATCTCAAATGAATGGTGTTTGTGGTATGCCATCATACTTCAAATAAATAAGCAGTCAGTATGACGTGGTTCTCATTTCACTCCAGCAACTCAGCCATTTGCTTCAAATAATGTATGTGGCCTTCAAAAGCTGCAAATCTAGGGTGAAAGTCAAAACTAAGATAATTCTAAACTGATTCTTTCCTTGTTCTCTGTATCATTGGTGAGAGTAGTTTTTGCTCCATTATCTAGATAACAGAACTTCTAAACTTCTAACTTCTTCTCCTCCTATGGAACTTGAATTATTGGAGGGAGGGCCTGCAGCTGTGGTCAGGATGGGAATTTATAAATATATGCTGTCTCTATATCATTTCCTAGTAGGTCTTGTGTATTGCTGTGCCCTGAGTTACATCACATTTATATTTTTTATTTTGAGACAGAGTATCATTAGATCACTAAATTGCTCAGGCTGGGCTTGAACTTGTGATCCTCCAGCTTCAACTTCCCAGAGTTCCGGGTCTAGAGATGTGCACCACTGATGTGCACCACTACACCTGCCTCCCTTGCTGTCTTCCTATGAGGGTTGGAGTTCAGGTTACAGGACAGTAAGGACCTCTTACTTTCTAACGTCACATTCTTCAAGGACAATTTTTTTTTTTAGGTTTTTTGAGACAGGGTCTCGCTTTGTGGTTCAGGCTGGTCCTGAGCTCAGCCTCAAATTCACATCACAGCAATCCTCCTGCCTCTGCCTCCCGAGTGCTGGGATTACAGACTTGAGCCACCACGCCCGGCACTGTGGTATGTGGAACTGGTTGCTGCTGGGTGTGAGTCTCCACATCCAGTATTGTTACGTGGTTACCTGAAATCGAACCCGGGCCCTTGTGCTTCCAAGACAGGCGCTGGAACCACTGAGCTAACTCTCCGGCCCCTCAAGGACAAGTTTTGATGAATTTATTCCTGTGTGTTGGTCCTTAGCTTTAGTTTCATTCAAGAGTGTTCCTTCAGAGTGGGGTATAACTTGTTCTAAGAGTTTCCACTAATATGTTAACGGATTAAGAATACTTCTGTAAAAAACATTCTCACTTCGGGCCCCTAAGCTCAAACAAACCTGTAAGTCAGATATAATTAAAGTCAATGTTTCAATTTTATAATCAAATTTAAGGGTATAAACCACAAAGAAGTTGATTGCCCCAAATTCCTCCTCAATGGGAGTATCAACCAACCAGATTTTTAAGTATATTGATATTCATTGGCACATATTTTTTATGGAGGGAGGAAAGGGCAAGGTTTTTTTTTTTTCTTAATATTAGTACTTTTTAGAGATTATTAGTAAATTTCTCTCTATATGTAGTGGAACACTAACTCTTGGTTGGTAACATTGTGAGAATAAGACAGAAACCAGACTGCAGGGTTTCATTGACCATTCAGTTTGCTCTGCACCATGCTTATCCCTCTTCTAGGGATCCTACAAAAGAGATTAAATGTGAGCAGAGAAGGAAAGTGAGGAAGACTAGCATCTTTTGGACACTTTCCTATTTCCGAGGCTTTGTATGCAACATCTGGATTGGCCAAAGTCTTGAGTATTCTTATCTATATTTTAAAGAAGAAAGTGGGTCCGGGTACCATTTGTCTATGGCCATGTAGATCTCTAACATGCGTAATTTTTCCGCTAGCCCATGAAAACTTCCAGATTTTCACAAAGCTTGTAATTCAGTATCATGACTACAAAATGCAGAAACATATATTATCAGTCAATATATAAATGTTTAGAAAATAAGTCTCAGCTGTGTTATAAGATATGTTATAAATAACATCTTGGTTTCCAAACTGATACAGGAAAGGAAAGTGTCTCACACTCCTACAGATGGACACAAGAGCAGATAGAGCTCAGATTCATGACTTTCCTTGAGCCTGTTGGAGAAGCCTTTAGAAAATCTTGCATGGGGTAGTGGCAAGGCTCCAAATCTCCTACCTGTGTGGACAGCAGACATGGGTAAAAGGTTTCCACCTGAGTAATTAGATACTTAGCAGGGGCTGAGTATGCGCTAATGAAAACTCTAGGAGCCATAAAATTGAGCACATCCGTCATCCCTTCAGGTTTTTTTTCCAAAATATTACTGAGCACTTGCAGTAAAGGTTGGAGACGGGTGGAAGAGAGTACTGCACCCTTCAAGATGAAGACATAAGCAGAGAAAAGGATTCCTGGCAGGATCACTCCTGAGGTCCACCTGGACTCACAGATTTCTTCTCTTTCCTAATCTTCAAAATTAGTTCAATGTGTGTATAATGCTGTATTATATGGAAATACAGTAATTTACTTATGTACACCTATTGTGGGACATTCAGACCGCTTAATAACTTGACACTAAAATTCTTTTTATGTGGACACACCAAAAAGGGAATGGGAAGCCATAAAGACTGTCTTCAACCGAATTCCTTATACAACAGAGCAGAGATTCCATGTAAATCAATTTTATAGTCGCCCTCCATATAAGAAGAGGCTGGAATCCACAGTGTAATCCAGTGGGATGGATCTACTGATGATTCAGATGCTTTAGACTTGATCTGTTGGTGTTTTTCCATTTCTGCTTGCTGGGCGTGTTTACCACTGAACTTCATACAAAACCAAGAACCAGTAAATGTGCGCTGTTGAAAACACATTTGCATCTTTCTTATTATTTCATCTCTGCACCTGCCTTCATTTTGGAGGAAAATCTACCTCATGATATCACAGCCATGTGGTGGTAAGAGACAGTATTTGCATGCAACAAAGAAAAGAGTGTAAGAATACTCTGCATGTCAGAAGAAAGGGACATGGGGACAGCTTTTGGAAGTTATGAGTGGTCAAGAATAAACATATATTTGGTAGTGGAGAAAGTAACATGTTAGAAACTAAAATTCTTGCTTTTCATGAAATCTAAAGAGAAGCTGTCAAGATTTTCAATATTTTTGAGTTGACTGGATAATTAGAAATTATTTTACAGTTGGTGCATGAAAAATTCACCCAGGAGCAACAAAACATTTTTGTAAATAAATCAAGCTTTCTAAGGGACCAAGAATCTGTGCATTTATATGAAACTACATTTTCATGCAGAGTTTTAAACTTTGAATTTAGCAGAGAGTTAGCTCAGCATTCATCTATACATTTCTTTTTGGATATTTTACTTTTTCTTCTTATTCTTTCATCACTGTAGCGAGACCCTTGTAAAGAATTGAACAATTTTTCATTTTTGTAAAGTTTTTGGTTAGATTTTCTAGAAGCCAAAATATATTTTATTCTTTTAAGTTTTTTTAAAGCTCTAACATTCATGAGCAATTCAATCCAAAGTTTACATGTTTTTTACTATAATAATTCCCAAATGATATAATGTCTTGAGTATTCAGAAGCCTCTGTGTATATCCTTACAATAAAACTGAATTCATTTTACTTGCCCTTCTATGATTGTGGGTTCTTCTATTTAATTATTGCTATCTTTCACCCACTCTGAAAAATGTTCAACTGTTATTCTTTTTATTGTTTGTACTTTTTCTTCCTGGAACTTTGATTAAGTAAATATAGGACTTTTCCATCTATTCAGTATGTCTTAATTTCTCTTTCATATTTCTCATCTCTTTGTACATGGAGAATTTCTCAATATAAGTCTTTTGGCTCATTACTTCTCTGTCTAATATGCTAATCTGTCTAATAAGCTAATCTGACCTGAAAAATTTTCAATCTTACTGATTATATTTTATGATACATTTATGTTATTTACATCTTACCATTTTTCATCTTGTTTTGTCCTTGATATAATTGATTCATTAAGATGTGATCTGAAGAGAAACATAGTATGGACTCATTCATTAAGATAATCTATGTATATGAATGAAAATATGTTGCTATTAACTATCTGCTGTTAATAATTTGCTTTCTTAGTCTACACAATCTAAATTATTTTAAGGAAATTACAAGAAGTAACTTTTTGTAGGTGTGCACCTTGCAGTATTTGAGATAAACTTATGCAAAGAAAGTGTTCTTCATTTATCTGAAATTTGAGGTTAAGTGCATGCTTTGCATTTTTTAAAATTAAATTTGGTAACTCTAGGAAAGACTGAGGCACTGTGTGGAGTAACGCGACATCTCTTACTTATTAGTGACAAAGTGAAAGACATATTGAGCCAGCATGCAGGAACTGCGTATTGTAGGAGCTGGACATTTTGTCAATAACCTATTGTAAATTATTCAGAAACCTTTCAGTTTGTGAGCTTTTGCCATGAATCATATGTGAATTGTGTATATTTTTACATTCCCAAAGAGGTCACTTATTAGCTAAGTGACTTGTTCCCAACATTTTGCAATGTAAGAATAAAATTAAAACCTTAGGAACATGACAAATGAGTTCTTGTCATAGGCCTTTTCAGTGGGTTGCAAATGGTCAAAGCCATGAATGTGAAAAATACGTGATCATCGTAGCTGTCAAGTGCTTTGTTGAGCACTGTGCTTTATCGAGCCCCAGGGTTCCTCTGAGGTATCTCTAAGGCCTCCTTGAGAGTGAAGGTCTCAGCCCCTGCTGGAAGGCAGGTCGCTTATTTGTCATCTGTGATGTGTGTGTAGACTATGAAATATTTATCCAAAGAAAATCTTTTGTAGTTAAGAATTTGAAAACCAATCATTTGGAAGCATACATGTTTTGGGGTGACAAAGACTTGTCTTTCCCTGGATTGAGTGATTACCTTCACTTGGAACTTAACTTCTCTAAACTCTCTTTTCCTAAATGAGAAAAAGTCACAATAAGTCTCATAAGTTTGTTGTGGGGAGAAAAAGGAGATAGTTAATATAAAATGTTTAACTCACCATATGGTGGCTATAAACAAACACTATTAACTACTGTGATTATTATGCACTTAATGCTAAAAGTAATGTTTATTCACTTAATAATTGAATTAAAATATTTGCAGCTACTATATTGTGAACAATGAATGTATATTACCTTGTTTAATCTTCACAACAATGTGTTGAGTTTGATGTCTTCTGGATTTTCATTCTCCAGAGGAGGATGTAGAGCCTGAATAAGTCAATGAATAACAATGTCCACGAACCTGTAAGTGGCAGAGTGGAGATTAGAACTCAGATCCCTGAAGTATATGTGAAATATCCTTTCTATTACACTCAAACTACTTCTTCCAGAGTTAGCCTCTGATTTATGATATTATTTAAACTTTTAGATCTATAGATCATGTAGTTTTTTTTTTTAAAGAGAAATCTTAGTATTAAATAGTACTATGATATCTGGAAATCAAGGTTAATGTGATTAGTATGAGTGATCAGCGGAAGCCTTTTTGAAAGCCTATATTTCCGGTGAGCTCCGAGACATCTTCAATTCCAGAGAGCTGTTTTATGCTGCACTAGTCAATATACCTGTTAGGAGTGAAGAGAAGCCTTAGGTTACCACACTCTTGAATATTCTTGTAGCACTTGCCTATCATTCTTTCTGCAGGTTAATGACTTCAAAAGCATTCTGCAGCAGACAGTGAACTGCTTCTGTAAATACACCATTACAGCAAATCATGCCAAGCAGGGTTGCTTTTTATGCTGCTGAAATGCACAAATGACTTATTTTTTTTGCCAGTATTAAAATATTGTATAATTCACATCAGAATCTCACAGTTATTGGGAATAGCAACACAATTACTTCACTAGGGATTTTAATCTGCTTGGAGAACTGGCATAAAATTGAAATATTATGTCTTTGCTTGAATTTACACTTTAATATATGCCAATAAAACATCATGAAGCATGTGTCTCCTCATTTTTTTAGTTCCTGTAATATTGTTGCTGTTTACGAGGTATCATTTGTGTTTGCTACTGTCCATGTGTTATTTCACACAACCTAGTGTACAACCTAGCAAGATGGGTCTTATTCTGTCTTAGACATGAGGAAACTAAAGTTAAGAAAGACAAAACTTCCCATTTTGCTACCTGCATATGAGGAAACTAGAATCAAATGCTAGATTTTGTTAACTCTGAAACCTAACTTCATTCCCACGGGAAATTCTGGCAATTCCAAGTGTCACATCATCCAGGATTTGATATATATAATTAGAGGAATATAAGAAATTCCGAATCCAAGTGTAGTGGAAATTAATAAAGTATGATAACTATGGTAGTAATTTGCCATTTATCAGACATTTATTACATGTCAAGCATTATACAACATTTTAAAGAAATTAATTACCTTATGCACAAACCACTAATGTAAACATGTTTTTAATACCAGAATTACAGATGAGAAAATTAAAGAGTAGAAAATTAAGTGATTTGCACTGCTGCACATCTAGGAAAGTCCAATTTTGACCTGATTTTCATGTCTTCATCCCTAGATTGTATAGAGATAGTGAGTCTTATTCATATCTTTCCATGATCTGATTCTGCTCATAGAAATTGTATGTTGAGAAGATTGGATAAGGAAATTTATTTACACACAATGGAGCACTACTCTGCCATAAAGAAAGGTAGGTTTGACTCATTTGTAGGAAAATGGCCTCACAATATTAAGTGAAATAAATCAGACACAAAAGCTTAAATGGTGTGTTGTTACTCTTCTAGGGGAAACTCAGAGTAAAAATAAAGAGTGAAATAAAAGATAGGCAATAGACTGTAGGGAGATAGATTGTTCTCAAGGGATGGCAAAAAGGAACTGGGGTGGGTTGTGTACGTGGACCAACCCACATGAGGAGCATAAACAAGGAATGCAAACAGAGCAAACAAAACAACAAAGGGACAGGTGGAGGATAAAGGGAAGGGACAGAGAGGGGAGGGGTGGGGAATGAAAATGGTACACGGACCAGCTCCACACAAGCCACGTGAACACCGTGTCCTACACACTTGTACAAATAGACTAAAATATTACACCAGAAACTGTGTGTTGAGTTAGGGTAGGGGGTGTGAAGTCTTTCTCCCTGGAAGGGAAGGACAATATTTTTTGTCCCACACACCCTTTAGGGAAGTAGATTCAGAGTGTGAGGTTATAAGCAATGTTTATTTTCAGTTTAAAATGCATTTTCTATCATTTAAAAATAAATAATCCTTATTTTCTTTCTATGAAACTATGATATATATATATATATATATATATATATATAATGTACAATTTATAAGAAGTCTGTGTGGCTCTGAGAAAGTTTCTTTTCCTTCTTTTTTGTTCTCTGCTACTGGAAATCTAACTCAAGACCTTCTGCTTGCCTGGTTCAGTAGCACTGAGCTAACTCCCTAGCCAGTCGCTAGTCCTTTTAGAATCAAGTTTTTGTCATCAATTAGAAAAATTACGTGAACTATTACATCCTTTACTGTAAACCAATTTTCTAATTACTTCCTAAGTCCTACTTTTTATTTTCGTTTGTTTGGGCCACTTAAAAAACTTAAATGTCTGTCGTTTATTTATGCACTAAATATTGTGCCTGGTATTGTGAAGGAGCTTCTGTGACTGTCCTCATCCGGGGATCAACACGGCCCCTAGAGGAGGACAACGGAACACGCAACCTGGGAAGGTGCGTCTGTAGCTGAGCTGCCGTGATCTCCAGTACTGCTCTGCTAAGCTCCACTCAGAACAAATGTGGCCCTTGGAAGGAGTCATGTGCATCTTGTGCGTTGTTAAGATGGGTTTGGGGAACCAGTGAGGAAAAGGGACCAGGGTTTCAGGCTGTGAGGCCAGAGTGGAAATCGTCCACACAGCAGAGGGGGCTCTGGAGGTCCCCGTGGCTCAGCTGGTGTTGCTAAATGATGCTCTGCAAAAGGTGAGTTGGAGATAGACGCATAAATCACTCTGAGGTTCAAAGGAAAGCGCTCTTGCCTATGCCCCAAACGATCTTACCGTTTTACCCCCTCTCTGAAATTATCTATCTTGAATCTATTCCTAATAATTAAGAACATTGTAGATGCAAGTTTTCTTATTTTTTAAGTGAAAATATGATGAAAATAACAATAAATTTCACTTATGTAATGTTTCTGTAATTTGTGCCCAACACTATTCCAGGTGATTTACAGATTATCTGGTTTAATCTTCAACATGGCATGTGACAGATGGGGAAGTAGATGTACAAGGAAAAGCTGTAGCTCTCTAGACACACGATGAGGAGAGGGGAGGCTGGTTTGGAGAGGACAGGCTTTCTGTGGTTTCTGCCTTCAGAGATGACACTGCCCAGAACCCCATCTGAATCTACGGATCCTTACTGAATGCATAAAAATCAGGTGTTGATGATTCTGATTACAAAAGAAAAATTATCCAATCATACCAAGGGAAATATATGAATACATGAAACCTTGATGGAAAAGAGAGTGTTTCTGTAGTTTCAAAATGTATCTTCTACAAAATACTTTTTCCAAAACATATGTATTAGTGGAGAGCAGCAAGTTCATATGGAAAAGCCTGGCAGACAGGCAGTTAGCGGTCAAAGTTCACATCACTGATATGGAGATGGATCCAAACGATGCAGCACCTGAGGCGCCGTGGGAAGAACACACCATCGCCTCCAGGGGAATCTCAAGATGCGAAGCAACAGGTGAACAGAAGCTGACAGACCTGTCAGAAAATAACTACCTTTTTACCTCAATGTGTCAATGTCATGCAAGTAGATGATGAGTCCGCGTGGAGAACACTGAAGAGACATGCAATGTGCATTTCTGAACTGGATCTTTTGCTCCATGAACATTCTCGGACACTAGGAACCCTTGGAAAAGTCTGAAGATTACATGTTTATAATGTGCTATGCTAATTTCCTGATTTTTAACTATAATTTTGGATGATGGCTTTTGTTTTTAGGAAATGCACATTCAAGTATTAGGGGGCAGTTAAGGCACCAAATTTGGCATCAGAATCCCAAATGGTTCAGAAGGAAGGTTCTTTGTGCTCTTTGCAATTTTTCTTTCAATCTGAGTTGTCTGAAAGTTGTACTAGACACACAAATACAATAACCTTACCAACATGTGAGTGGCTTTTCAAAGTTCCCAACATAACTCCATACATATTAGTCCTTACAAAAATAGTGAAGTATGAGGATGCTTATTATTATTTATATATTACGGATGAGGATTAATGTCCAGAGAAGTTAAATAGTAAAGACTACATAGTCAGTTTGTGGCTAAGCATAGATTGAATGGGAGGCAAATTTCCAGGGGTTCTCAGTGGGGAAAAAGTGTGGATCAGGGTGTCAGGATAAGTGTGGGTGGGTGAGGGCAGCTTCATAGCTTCAAGATTGCTGGTTGCAGATTCATTTAATTGGTTTAATTTGGCTGCATACATTGTTAATCACTAGAGAGATCTTGGCGATGAAAAAAGAGTTCACGGAAGAGTGATTAATGGAAACGTGGAGAATGGGAAAAGAGAGATGGAACAGAAAGGTGGAGGGGTGGTGGGCTGCCTGGAGATCTGGTTTTTGCAAGTATATCTTGAGTAGATCACCTTATAGAAGAAAAAGATCATGAATGGGGAAAAGCTGGAGACACATGAGAGCACCAGGGTTGTCTTCTGGTCTAAAGACGCACATGGCCATTACATAAGAAAAGGTACAGAACACCTCTGGGCAGAGATCAACAGCCACATTAAAGAGACAAAGGTCAATGGTGCAGTGCTAAGGGCTTGGGCTAATGATTTTGTCTGCATGACTTCCTGTTTTGATACTCCCATGTTTAAATGTGGTCTTGGGTAAGTAAAATCATTTCTTTTACCTCTGTATCTTTAAAATGTGAAACCATAAAAGCACTACAGAGATAGAAAACAATATACATAGGAAAGCTATAAAATTCCTCACATAATGGCAATAAATGTTAACTACTATTATTTTAGGTGGGCTAATGTCCAGAGGTCTGAAAAACCTTTTTTACTACTTGAAATGAGCAGTAATAAGCATTTGAATTGAGGTAGGGTAGAGAGATTTCAAGGAGGAGTCACATAGGAGACTTATGACGAAGTAAAATGTGGCAGGATTTATACCGTATTTATACTAAAATATAGTAGCTGATAGAGGGTTGGAGTGAGAAGAGAATTTGTGGCCTTGGCTGGAAGTTATTGCCATTCATTAACATGGGAATTGTAATCTTAAAACAAGGAATTCAATTTTGAGATGCATGTGACCTGAGAAGTTTTGTGTGTCTAGGGGTTGATACACGAGCAGAAGAATCCGATTTGATGGGAAGAAGTGATTGACATAAAGTTGCTAAGCCATGGGGCTAGATGAAGAAATGGGGCAGAAGGTAGAACTGAAGAGCTGAAGGACAAGAGACAGGTTGGCACAGATTCTGTAGAAGAATTCATTTTGGAATAAGCAAAGCCAAATAGGGAGCCCGTCTGCGTTTGGATGGGCCAGGGCTCCAATTTGAATTAGGAAAAGATGAGGGATCCTGATGACTATGATCAACTGTCTATTCAGAGTGAAGAGAAAAGTTTTGGCTCCGTGTTGGGAAATTTGGGGAACATAAGATACAACTTCCATCCGTTTGACCCAAGTACTAAGTCTTGGAACCAAATCTATTCATTCATGACAGCCATAAAATGCTTTGCATAGCGTGGAGCAAAGCAGAAAGTTTAACTTGGCAAAACTGTTGTTGTGATCAGCATGGTGTATGTCTGATCCCGTCCCTGGCTGGTTATCCCTCAGAAGTCCTGGCGAGGCCCTTCCAAGTGGCACGGCGCCTCCCTGGCAGATGGGAGTGAGTGTAGTTAGTTATTCAATGACTTGGTATGTGCATTCATTTTAATGATCAAAGCAGGATTTTCAGGGAAGACTGTGTAGGCATAAGGTGAAAAGGATAAAATGCCATTACATCTCTAGCATGGGAACAGATTCATGCTGAAAACTTAACAATTGCTTATGCAAGTTAAAAGTTCGTTAAATTTCACTCTGGATTTGCGTTCATCTGGGAACTTATGGTAATGAAACTTTTCTGTTCCGATTTAGCTGTCTAGGGAAGAGCACAGACAAATCCATTTAATAACAGGGAGTAACTTTTATCTCTGAACAGATGACTCATCAACAAAAAGTGAAATATAGATCTTTGTGTGAGCCCTATAGCACGTTTCTTGTGCAGAAGATAGAGCAGAGATTTGTAGCTGCCTGGGGGAGTATGACACAGAATAAACTTGTCAAGAATTTAAACCATAAAATACATTAAAGTTTTAAATACACAAATAATAATACAATTTAGATCATAGAGTTAGAATTCTATGACTGCATAATTCAATATAAAATAGAGAATTCAAGAAAATCCCGATAATCATAGAAAAAAGTATGTTACTCACTTAACTCAATTTTTGGCCAAAATTTTGTTCCGTATAAAACTTTTGATTTTTTTTTCATTTTGTTTTTAGTATGTAATATGTATTTTTTTTTTTTTTTTTTTAGGTTTTTTGAGACAGGGTCTCGCTTTGTGGTTCAGGCTGGCCCTGAGCTCAGCCTCAAACTCACATCACAATCCTCCTGCCTCTGCCTCCCGAGTGCTGGGATTACAGGCGTTAGCCACCACGCCTGGCACTGTGGTATGTGGTACTGGTTGCTGCTGGGTGTGGGTCTCCACACCCAGTATTGTTATGTGGTTACTGGGGAATTGAACCCGGGCCCTTGCGCTTGCAAGACAGGTGCCGGAACCACTGAGCTAACTCCCCGGCCCTGTAATATGTATTTTAATATGTAGTTAAAACTGTATGTGAAAGCTTGATTCAAGTATTTAGTACTCAAATGTAGTAGTTGAAGTAAACATTGATTTTGCTTAGAGCTCAGTGGGCTGGGAGTTAGGAGGTTCATGTGAAGGTTCATTTCTGTGCATGGTGCTTGCTCCGCTCGGGTGCCTGGGGCTGGATATCTCCCTCCTGGTTGAGACCTTCTTTCATGTGTGGCGTGTTGGTCTTTAGTGCCTCTTCTCTCTCTCCACATTGTGTCTCAACCTGCAGACAACCTTTCTCTGTGTTTTGAGCTTTTCACTGAACAGTGAGATCAGGGTTGTCTTTGGGTTTAAAGATCCGTGAAGCAGGTGATTCCAAGTTGCTTGAGGTTCTCCCTTGTTCTGCCCCATTCCATCAGTCAAAGCAGAGAGAAGGGAGGCACAATTTCAGAAGTCAAAGAAATGAAGAAATAATCTCCCAGTGACTGTCACGTACACCAAAGTTATTGGAGAGCACTTCTCACCATGGCTCTGGGCAGAGCAAGACCTGGGTTCAGATCTGGATTTTCTTCCAACTAACTGTGGGGCTTAGAGAGTTTCCTAATCTGCCAGTTGTGCCTAATGACTATGCCCACTTCACTGTGTTGTTACTGAAAATAAAATACATACTACATGTGAAGCTTATAGCATAGTGTCTGGGATATTGTGAGTTCTGTTAATAATAAGAGTTTAGTGAATTAATGGGTTTCATTCACAGTGCAAGAGGAATGATGCTCTTGGTGTGTCCCAAGGCTTTGTCTACATGAATCTCCAGGACCTGAAATGTGGCTACCACTGGATTCACCAGACTGCCAATGTGCCAAAGACAGATGGACATTTTTTACCAGAAGCCTTCAGATGGGAAAGTGTGAACCCACCTTGTGTGTTTAGAGGGTTGCATTGATCTCTGTGTGACAGAACCAACTCACAGCTCAGTAAGTAGCATGGAGTTGCCCAGGACCTCAAAATGGTTGAGACCAGTTCAATGAATTGATGGGTAGAATTTGGATAATAAGACTCTGATGCCTTATGGTTAGGTGAGGAATTTAAAATGCAGTGGTGCTTTGGGTTATGCACTTAATTCATTCTGTGATTTTGGAAAAGCTGGCCACATTTGCATTTGTGTGGGAGAGATGACCAGCATTAGGTTTTCATCTGACGCGAGTCTGAAAACAGCAACAAAATTTTGCCAATCTTTTCTATGTATGGAACAAAGCTTTTGCAAGCAAAGTCATTCATGAACTGAGGTACCACTGTATATACTGACATGACCCGTAAGAACATAAGGCCTGATGCTTCCTGGCAGAGGGTCTCGTTCTTGGCAAAATGAAGAAATTGAGGGATACACGTACTTTTTTTGGTTTGTTGTATTAGATTTATAGTTCAAATATTAAGCATGGGCTACTGTGAATTAATTCTGAGAAACTTAAAAATTGAAAAATTTCCATGTTTCATACTGCAACAAAACCTCAGAAAAGCCCCTCCAAGTAATTGATGCTGTTCTGCATGTTAGATGCTGTGAAACTCTTATGTGTATGAGACAGTGAAGGAATGGAACAGTGGTCGGAAGAGGAAAAGTACCCAGATCCCCTTCTCACAACTTGCTATCATGCACTAGAGCTTTTTAAGAGTCAACATATTCACCATCCCAGACTCCAGTGTGTTCTGCTCAGTTCATAATGCAAGGAGAATAGGACCTGGAAGATGTCCATTTACAATAATAGAGTGAAAGTGATACACGCCTTGTGAATTTCCTGTGTGTTGTCACTTAAGGAAAAAAATCAGCTGCACATGTCGAATGTTCTTGTAAGGCACTTGTGGCTTTGTGTCTGGCACTTTATCTGTCTCCTAAAGTTGCAAACATTCCTCATTACCCAACTTCTTTGTCTTCCTGTTATCTTTTTCCTTCTCTTCCTTTTGAAATTTTTTAAATGTATCTTTTCATATTTGTGTCTTTTTTTAAGGTTTTTTGAGACAGGGTCTTGCTTTGTGGTTCAGGCTGGCCCTGAGCTCAGCCTCCAACTCACATCACAGCAATCCTCCTGCCTCTGCCTCCCGAGTGCTGGGATTACAGGCGTGAGCCACCATGCCTGGCACTGTGGTTAGTGGTACTGGTTGCTGCTGGGTATGAGTCTCCATACCCAGTATGATATGTGGTTACCAGGGATCGAACCCGGGTCCTTGTGCTTGCAAGACAGGCGCCGGAACCACTGAGCTAACTCCCTGGCTCTCTTTTCATATTTGTATCTCCCATTCTCTACCCATTTCATGTGACCTCTGCCTATCCCTCTGAATCAGTAGTGATCCTTAATATGAATCACAACAATAAGCACTTCACATTTGTTGAGCCTTTAACAATGTGTCCCATTATACTACTTCCTCTCCTCTTCCTTTCCTTTTGTTTCCTCCCAGACAGAGCATTTCTGTTTTATATCTTGGACTGCAAAGGTACATTAACCTGTTTCCGGAATGTGTCACCTTTTCCTCAGAGCCAGGAACACAAGTCACGAGGGTATTGTCTCGGTTCCCATGTTCAAAATATAGGGAGAAGAATCCGTCTTGGAGCAATGGATACCCTCATCATATGTGCACTTCCGCTCAGGCGCCACATCTAACAGAGTTGATTAGAAAATTGTTTTATTTCATTGGATTCATTTTGTGACCCAGAAGAGAAGGAAGGGCTCAACCTATTCCCTTCATCCTTCAGTGGCTGTTCATAGGGCTCAAAGGTAGAAGACACTTGTGATAAGAGTTCTCTGACTGCCTCTTGGATCTTGCTTGGGCCCCCAAGGGGTTGAGAACTTGTTGGTAGTAGAAGTGACAAGGGTGTTCTTCTTTTATGCCATGCATAAGTATGGTTATTTTCAGTCTTTCAAATCAGGCATCACTCTTTAATATCACGCTGGTGTGAAAACTACAGAAGTTAAAAAAATACTCTGTGCTCTTCAGAACCCATCCTCAGGATATCTGTCCTAACAGATATTTCTATGCAATAGCGATGAAGTCTCTTCTATGTAAGTATGAACTTTAGGACTAAAATGAAGGTTTGGTTTTACTAAAAGCTTTAAAAACTGAATCAGAGGAGGTAATCTTTTAGACAGCTTTTTGGAAATGGTAAAATTAAGTAGATTTAAAGAGTATTTTTCCCTGCTACTGCCTGAATACAACCCACTTCTCTATAAAACTTTGATCTTAACTGTCGGAACTGGACATAAGAACAACTCCAGAAATTCATACTACAGGAAAAAACAGAAATTCACCTCTAAAGCATCAGGAAGTGGAAGGAAGCTGAAGTGAAAGTGCTGAGTGAAATGAGTAAGAGCCACATAGGATGTCTCTCAGCACGGTCTTGCTTAGGACAGACTGATACCATGATCGGTCCTTTTGAACTAAAAGGAGCTTTGACTTGAGAGAGGAGAAAGAGGAGGAAGGGACATAATTGACATGAACCGCATCAGGAGTGTTGCACCTGTTACCGTAAGCTGGTGAGGCCTTTATGCAAAGGGTGACCAAACTCTACAGAAAATGGCTTTGAACACACTTAACCCGTCGGTCCTGCCACTTCTGAGGCAGTTCTGGAAGGTCCTCTTCTGTGGGTGTGTTGAGCACATGGGGTCAAACACATGATGATGAACACTGCTTCTGAGCACAACTGAAGGTTCAGAAAAACATGTCAGTGTGTCCCGATTCCCCTTATTCTTCAAACCTGGTACTGTTCCATCTTTGGCTCTTCTCCAAAGTCAAAATGACCATGAAAGGATTGGAATCACTTCAGGACATTGAAACATCCAGGACAGGGCTACAAAGACGCTCATGAAAAAGCACTTTCAGAATGACTTCAGGGTGGCAAAAGCAATGGGATAAGTGTGTTTGAAGCAGCTGGGGAGTGCTATAAGGGAAATGAATGGCAATTAATTTATTATTAAGTTAATATCATCAAATTAGTAATAATTTATTTTATTAAAAATTTAAAATTTAACTACATACCTTGTAGTTATCTAAAGTGTCATGCAGTTACTCAATAATGATGCCCTGTCACTTGAAATGCACTTTTGCATGAGTTCTTCATATAACTGAATTAACTCTTGCAAACAGTTCATTTTCTCCAGATGCCTAGCCAGAATGCATGACACAGAAATGATGGATCAGAAGCGCTGTTATCTTGACTTCATTTTTGGCTTTGCCATAGTTTGCCTATGATTACAGATAGTAAAACATTAAAGTGCCCTGCGTTCCAGTTTTTGACCATTACCTACTTTCTTGTGCACAAAAAGACTGATCCAGAAGTCAATATTTTCTCCTCTGCAGGTCATGAGAAAGAACCAAGGGTTTGGGAGTTAATTTTCAGGGCTGAGAAAAACAAGGGCAGCTAAAGATGTTTACAGCATCTGTGGCCTTGGACTTCTGCTCACACCTGTGTCTGGAACTGTCAACACGTTGGTATTAAAAGTACGGTGTGATCTGTCCTTCTGCACTATGATAAACTGTGATAGAAGAACTGACAAGCACTCTGAAAGCTTAATTTCAGGAAAAAAATCCAGTGTCTATTTTAACATCTCAGAACTCAGCATTTGAACTAAACTCTTACTCTTTATAGTGTCTTCTTTGTGTTTTGATATTGTTTCTATGAAAAAATTATTCTTATAAAAAATTTCTTCCTAGAGCAGGCTTCATTTTTTCTCACTTCAAATTCACAGATGGGCAGAATAGACAGATTGGAGCATTCTTTTTCTTGTTTGGCACAAGCATTGAGCTTTCCTGGCTTGTGCTTACTGCTTTTACATAGAGGTACCAGCCATATGACATTAAATATTCTAATAAATGTCTTCAAGAAGATTCTTTAAAATCCAATTTCCTACAGTGTATACAAGACAGCATTCCTTAGTATCAGTCAACGTGCTGCTCTTAAAAACACAACTTGACTTCCAATGTTAATCTCTACCAATTTTTCTTCAATCACAACCCCTTGATTCATGCATGACCTTATTATTTCCGTAGTGCCCTATATCTTGATCTTCTAGTAATACTAATCCAATTTAACTTATTCAACCTGGCTTTTTTCTGAAAATAAATTTCACCAAATTAGTCAGACAGAATACTCAGGAAGTTCTCTTTATCTAGAGGATTAGTATGAACTTCCTAACTCACATGTCTTCTGTTCTCAACCTGCCTTTGTTAGATTATTTTGTATTTTTATGTCACTATATTTTGGTGTATTTTAGAAATTCATATAATTTAATAAGCCAAAAATGAAAAAAAAAGGAAGAAAGGGAATCAAAAGGTGCGATGATACTTTATTTTCTCTTTTGTTTTGCCAAGTAGAAAACGTTGCCTTATTAAAACAGTCTGAGAATCTTTGCTGCACTGATGGGTGTGGCCAAAGGAAACAGCATCTGACTGCTCTGTAATTAAACAGATGTGAGAATTTACTTGTCCATCTGTCCTAGAGCCTATGCTTTCTGTATTGCAACACTATTGAAGCAATAGCATAACTTACGTGTATCTGATTAGGTTTTTGTTGAGATAATGTTAGCATTATTATGTAGGCATTGCTCTTCTAGTGGGTGAAGAAATATTTTAAAACTTGAGGGAAATTTAGAAACAATTTAAGCTGTCTCTTGTCTCCTCCAGTCTGGCCTCCAGCAGGAGCAGAAATTAGATTATGCTAGTAGGGACTGATATAGCTGTGGGAAAAAATGAGACACAATATGTGCTAGATGGACATAATCCACAGTGAGTATGGAATTTTAAGGAATTGGACAGAGTAAGAAAATGCAAAGACACTGAGAAGACAGAGTGTACAGTTTAATTATGGTGAGTAAAAGCATATGTGTAAGTAGGAAGTTATATATCTGGAAATGAAAAGGCAATAAGGTCAGAAATGGTCTTATGGTCCTCAGGACAGAGAATAGAAGATATGAAATGCTTGAATATTCTTCACCATTTGATGAATGCAATTGAATGAGTGTCTCCAAGTGTAGTTTGAGAAGCTTCCTGTATACATAGGTAGAGGTCATGAGTGGGATGCTGGTTATCTGGATTTCATTTGGACCAAAATGAAAAAGAACCATCATTTAAGAGCAGATACTCTACACTGATAGATGCTTAGCCAACAATCTACAGAAAAATATTAGAATTTCCATTATTCTTTTTGTGGGGAATTCCACGCTGATGAGAAATGGAATCTCCAATTTAGACTTCCGAATGAGCAAGCCTTGTGACTGATACAAATTAAAATATCCTCTGAGATGACTCACTTGTATGATTTTTATCAATGATTTCATCTGTGTTTCCATTCATAAAATGAGATAATGGGAGGGGTGCATGTAGAGTATGTGAACAGGTCACAGTGTAACACCTGACAGGCTTGGCATGTTTTAGGAAGCTGCTATCACCAGCTTGCCAAGGGATATGCCTAGGAAGAAAGGAAAGAATTCTTGAAAGCATGGATACCGTGGAGGAGGATGTCATCAGTGAGATGCTGGGCAGCATGTCATTAGAACCCTGACAGCTTTTCTAAGTTGTACTGTATCGTGTTGGCCTGGGTTTTTGTTGATGGGACACAATGCTCAACTCTCACAATTTAAAGAAGGAGAGGTTTAACATGGACCATGGCTTCAGGGAATTCAGTCCATGGTCAGTTGGGCCAATGCAGAAATCTCACAGTGTAAGGGTGCAAGAGAGCAAAGTTGGTGGAGGCTGGGGAGTGGAGCGGAACAGTGACAGGAATGGGCGGGGAACCATGCGCGGTACCTAGGATCATGTCTCTATGACCGTCCAGGACGTGCTTTTCTCAACCCTTGGCCATTCCTTAATCCAGTCAAGTTGATGTCATGATTAATATCACATATATTCACTGTGTAAATTTGTGATGATGAAGGTAACAATCATTGTGATGAAAGTTTGGAAATTTCAGGATGAATATTCAGAAGAAAATAAAAATCCTTTGCAAGGTAACTATCCATTGATAATCACTATTAACACTTTTGTGACTAGATGGTCATATACATCCAGCACCCCACCCCCATCATGGAATGGCACGATTGAGCACGTACACAGTGTTTTATATTATACTTACCTTCTTCTTAAAAATATGTACAAGTATTTTTCAAGGTCAATAGGTCTTTCTTTAAGAAATAACTGAATGACAATCTGCAGTCAGTTTATCTGCAGTTTGCCCACCAAGGGCAATATGCCTTTCATAGTTTCAGTAGTTAGTGAAGCTTGTGCCATTTTTATAAAGCCAGAGGCTGGTTTGTAGCACACGCGCTGCTTTCAATCAGTGATGTGGTGGGCACTATAAATTATTTTGTGTTTTTATTTACTTCCTTAGGATGAAGTTCATGAAGTAGAATTTCAGGGTCAAAATACTGTAAGTGAATTCAGGGATTTTCATGAATATTTACAAATTATCCTTCAGGAATTTGTAGTTTATATTCTTTTATTTCCTATATGCAGATGTGTCTTGAATTTGAGGATAGTTACTGAATGGACTGAATAATATATAGTGGCCGTGCAATGTCTCTGGAATATATTAAGCATCTGGGTTGTTTGCTGTGGCTGGATGTAAACTGTCACTTCCTTTGATATTTTAGAAATATTTAAATAGGTTCTTAATAGATGATAAGTAGTATGCATTTTACCCTTTGATGAAACATAAAATACTTATTCTAAAGCCTGCAGGTATTGAAGAAATCGGCAAAGCCTATGAAAATACTTAATCTAGCCCATTACACATTTATAATGTACGAGGTAGTTTTCATATGTTTATTAAAGTGGAATCAGATTGTAGGAGTCTCAATAATTTACATGAAATTTTCCCGTGGAAGGCACCATATGCTGTCATCTGAATTTCATATGTTTTATTAATTCGGGGAGAAAAATCTTAAGCGCTACAGGCAAAGTGCAGTCCAATTTTGCTGAAGCATTTATTTTGTTGAGTCATTCAGAGAATATGTCCTTAGAGTTGCAAAATAAATGTTGTTAAATGAAGATTTTAAGTGCATAAAAATTTCAAAAGGGTAAGACTCATTTTACATGTTGGAAAAAGAATGCAAAGAGAAGATAACGTCTCCAGGAAATGGACTCTGTGGGGTTGTGCTTAACTTACATGTTGTATAGACTATGCCATTTGTCAAGAATACCTTGTGACTAGTATGATGAATTTGTTTAGTTAACAAACAAATTTCTACTGTTCAGATTTTGCTCCCCTCTCGGATATGCCAGAGTATCTGGGCCCCAGACAATTATTTTCCTTCTTCCACTGGCAGCATTGGGCAGTAGAACTTCTGAGTGCCACGGTCTATAGTGGGGAACTTTTTTTTTTTTTTTTAAATACTCAGTTTTAACATGTATTAGGTATCTACCTATAGAGTTGATGAGTAGACTAAATTTTAGGAAAGATACCTTGCTGGATTTTGTGAGAAAACGTATCCTCAGTCTTTTGTAAAGGAAGTAGGGCAATTCTATGCATATAAAATTTCTAGAGCTGTACTTGTATATCACAAAAATGTTCATCCCTGTTAGCCGTTTTATTTAAAAGCAATAATACTTGTTGTTGATGTTGCGATATTTGCCTCCATTATTGTTGTTATTGTTAGCAAAGTAGAGTCAACTACTTTTTTCTCTATCTTTTCAGAGCATTTCTGACTGATACAAATTCCTGAAGTTTAGGGGGACCTTGAAATCAGGACAGGGGAAAAGAATTTCCCGAGTGCCGTCCTTAGAAATTTCCTGATGTTGAGACCGACAGCTCATTCTTGTGTTCTCTTCTCAAAGGAAACAAATTAGCAGCAGAAACAGAAGCACTGAGTCGCCTCCAGTGGCTCTTCCTCACTGGCTGGATAGGTGTGCATGGTGCTTCTCTCTGCGGTGTTGAGCAGGTACAGTTCACAACATCTGACCCTGTTTGCCTTTCTGAAGCTGTGGCCAAACAGACTGCATCAAGGACCTGATCTTTCCACCCACATTTTCCAACATGACAAGATAAAGTTGACCTCATCAAAAAAGGAAAGGTAGATGATGCAGGTGTAAAACTAATTTAGGTGTCCTCATTACCTTCTTTTAAGGTTTTATATTATATGAAATAAGGAACTTTTTTTTTCTTTTAAATCTTTATTGATACATTACATATACACATCATGATTACACTCCATAATGGGGATTTGTACCAGTATAAGACAGAACTTAATTTTCACTTTTCCCCATAGCCCTACCCACCCTACCACCCCCCTATATACATAAAATTTGTTTCCTTTTTTTTTGTTATAATCTCATTATTTTTCCCCCTTCACTCTATTTTATTTTGAGCACTTTCTATTTCACAATATATAACATACAATACTAGGACTCATTTACATCTTTATTTTCTCATACCAGAGAAAAGATGCGATATGTACCTATCTGTGCCCTATTTATTTCACTTATGAGGATATCTTCAAGGTATGTCCATTTAAGTATAAATGATTCAAACTTATCATTGACCCGGCCATTGCCCTGCTAGGAATATACACAAAATAATTAAAGGAACTTTTTAGTCGTTACCATCTTATGTGTCAGGGCTGTCTTCCTCTGTGTTAATAAACTACTTACTCTAAGTAACACTTAGTGTTGATGTTAAGAAGGCATCTGTGGAATTGTTTTCCTGGCAGTGCCTTTCCTCAGCTACCTTCTTCTTGAGATTTCCATGTGGCCATTTTAGACCACTTCATTTTCTTAAATGACCTCGTTTTGCAGAGGGAGATAATGAATTCAGTATCATAAAAATACAGAGAAGATAGGAAGAGGGAGTGAGAGGGCAAGGAGAGGCTTTGGTGGTATTCGTCATCCGAGTTCTAGTCGCGTGTGCTTCTGACCCCACACCTCCTCAAATCCCTAGCCTTCCTGTTTTGTTAGGAAGGGTTATCTATGCATTCCTTTGGATTCCCTGAGACTCCAAACCAACTGTCTTGACATTTTTAAGCTGGAGTGAAGCTTCTGTGGGATTCTAACATTGCAACGATACGAGTCCTGACTCAAACTATCACTACTGGTCTGGTTTGTCCTTCCTGTTAGTATTCAAACCTGAGAGATTAAAAAATTCTCCATAACGTGAGTTGTGCTGGTGCTGCAAACTCTAGACTCAACATTTCATTAGAACGTAAGATGCATATAACTAATTAATTAGCCTTTGGTACTGGCTGAGTGAAATGCCCTGATTCAAGTAGCCTTTGCTTGTCTAAAGGAGGAGCCAGATCCCGGTCTAGATCGGCTTTCAAAACTCAAAACCTGTATATTCTAGCAATGCTTGTATGCGACAGATGTCCTTCCAGTTTCTGCCAGTTTTCACCTTTACTTATTACTCGCTTCCATTTATCATGTGGCAAATAAATGAACAATTTTCCCCTTTACAGGTGTTTTTTTTTCATTATATAGGTGACAAGTTGTATTTCAAAGTAGCTTTAAAATCGGCAAGTTAGCTTTTGAAATTTGGAAGCATCTGAATGTAAATGTCCTAGGGACTTGATTAGGTTGAATTTAAAATTCTCTTTTTCTTGAGACAGGATCTCGCTTTTGTAGTTCAGGCTGGCCTTGAGTTCAGCCTTGAACTCGCAGCAATTCGCCCGCCTCTGCCTCCTGGATGCTGGGATGACAGGCGTGAGCCACCACACCAGGCACTGAGGTATGTGGTTCTGATTGCTGGTAGGCATGAGTCTCCATGCTGGGCATTGTCGTATGTGGTTACTGGAGATCGAACCTGGGCCCTTGCACTTGCAAGGCAGTTGTCGGAACCACTGAGGTAAATTCCTGGCCTAGGATTTAGAATTCTTTAACATGCTGGAGTAAGTTAAATTTTTCTCTCATAGTTTTTAGTCATGGTCACTTGATCTCTGGCTGGTGTAATCAGTGTGCAGGAAAAGGTGATGAATTCAGAGAGAAGCATCTTTATAGGTTTCTATTTTGCCTGATTTTTCAATAAGAGGTTCTCATGTTCTCTACCTTGACTTGTATTAAAAATAAATCCGGTACTCTAGTCAAAACTGTTGGATTTGTTGAGATGCAGGGCTAGGCCTAAGATGAATAAAGCAGTCAGGGTACACGGCTGAAGGAGACAGTGATCTCAAAGGCCGCTGCAGAGTTTGCCTTGCATCATGCTCATGCTGAATGCTGCAGTGTTCTGAGCTGATTTAGGAAATATTCACATGTGTCAAACCAGAACGGTGAAGAGCATCATCTATGTATCAACGGGGGGTTAAGAATAATCACTGTCAGAAAAATGGCAAGAGCTGGTCCTCTGGAAAAGCTCCAGCGCTCACCTCCTTTCTGCCATCCAAGTGGCATCAATAGCTCTTAGAACAAGGTTGTCTCAGAAGCATTATAATACATCAGGAAGAGTACTCACGGCTTAAACTCATGGCCCCAAGAGATTTATTCTTGATGCTTCAAATTTAAAACATTCAGATGGTTGCCAATTTCTTCTTAGCCAGGGAGTTTTGGGTCTAGACTGTTTTCTTGTTGCTGATTTCTTTGTAGGTTCGTGATTAGTTGCTGGGGTAGAGAAGGCATCCCCATGGCAACTGCAGGGATGAGGATGGTTTATTGTTGGCTTCTCTTCTTTTATTTTTGTCTTTATTTATTTTTGTTTGTGGTTCTCTTTCTCCAGCTGGCTTCCTTTTACTTTTATTCACGTGGGAAGCTCTAAATCTACTCTCAACAGTGTAGAAATGACGAATGATAATTTGAACTATCAAAAATGTGCAGCTGGAAAGGCACAACCAAGACCTGAGTCACCTGGCTCCACACTAGGAAAGAAGCATCTGGCTAACGTTTGTTCACTTTAATTATGCTTTGTCATATGTAGGTTCTATCTCTCTCTCCCTCTCTTTCTCTCTCTCTCTCTCACACACACACACACACACACACACACACACACACACACTCCTCATTCAATAGGCTATTTTCAGTGCTGTGCTGTTCTTGATTATACAAGTTATAATACCATTCTTTCAATACTTACTGTTCTTCAAAGGAAGCTGTATTCATAACAATCTCACCTTTAAAAATTCAGTATGTAGAAAACCCTCCCTGGCTTTGAATCTTGTTCAAGTTAATGCTTCAGAGTCTTTTTTTCCCCTTCGAGATGACTCAATGTATCTTTCTCAACCCATTCCTCTTGCATTAGCTGATGTAGATTTGTTTTAAAGTAAATCTGAATTCTTTAAAAGCCCCAGTTGGTCCACACTCAGACAAGAGTTCCAACAGACAATTCAGTATTCTGAATAATTCCATAAGATACACACCTTCTTTGTCAAGATAATTAAAAATTAAACAGCACTCACAGAAGCATTTTTGAAGTACCACATGGTAACAATGACATAACCACAAGACCCAGTATTTCTTCCCGTAAAGCGCTGGCTGCAGAATTGAGCTTTGAGTGTGTGTTTTAGCCATATAAGGCATATGTCATGTGACAAATTTTGCATAAAAATGAAACTACTTTCATGGCTGAGCAGATGCCCAAATGGAATTGTATGACAGTAATCAGACCTTTTCTACTTTGTGAATATACCTGAGGTGCCATTTGAAGCATGAAACTCTAGATGATGCTAAAATAGTCAATCTTCCTTTCTTCAGAGGTGAAGGATACGCAAGAAAAAGGTGCAGTCTCTCATTTTCGTGAGCTGAGAACTTAGATACACTTTGTAATGAGGAGAAAAATAATAATGGGCCAAGTCTTTCTTCGAGTGTTATTTTAAAAATATAACACAAAGCTTTAGTGTGACTCTGTCTTTCTGCTTCTCCCAAATAGCTGAGTGAGGCAGGAAAAAAAACATTCAGTTGATAGACTGGATTTTTTTTTTTTTTACCTTTAGGGTTTTGAAGGAAAACAAAAATGTTTCCAAATGTCTACAAGGTTAATATTTTGAGATTCTGAGAATACATTAAGGACATGGTTTATTGACAGAATTTCTCCTTTTCTCCATTACTTTAGTGGTGTGCTCACTTTCCTAGCTTCAGTGCTGGATAGGCCTTAGGAAAATGGACCTTCCCTTCTCTAACCCTCTGGGTGCTGATGTGGTTTTAAGAATTTTAAAACACTATTATCAGTCCCAGGGAAAGTTGTCTCATTTGTTGAGATGTCAGGAAAGTAAATAATATTTCATGATGAAAGATATCTGTAGAAAAATTTGTATGCCTCTGTCCTGTTGTATAACTTAAGAGCATATTCTCCTCTGTCTATTATAATTTGTTTTCAGGCAAATGTGGGACCCAATATTTGTCATGCTTGATATTCAGCTTTGCACTAGAGTGTTTTCTTAATACATCTTTGTGCTTCTCATACATATTTGTATTCTTTCCAGAATAATTTGAGGCCCAGTGGAGTTTAGTAATAAACCCTTTCCTCTGATATTGACCCCCATATCTATAACTTCAAAGCAATTTTCAAGACTTTCAAGTCATTTATTCCAACAATTTGGTGTAGTATAAGGACAAATGCACTCAAAAATAGGCCACATATTTACTTTTCTGGTCAACTTGCTCCTAATGTATACTTGTCCCTTGGCATGCAGCTTTGAAGTCATGAATATCTCAAATGACACATTTTTATGACACATGATAGAACTTGATGTCAGGCGGCCGTGAAAGATGCATGGAAACCTATGCTTGCAAACTAACTTCTTATTTGCTTCATAACCTAGCACAGAGAAAATGATTGAGAGCTCACCCCAGGATACTTATCTGCTTCTTTTAGAGGGGAAATTTCACTCCGGCTGCTGCAGGAGCAAATTCTGAAATCTGTTGCTGCAGAAAGCTTCACATGCTGATTGCCTCCTGCACTTATTGTCCACTTGCATTTGTAACTGTAACCATTCTTTAAAACAGTCCCTGACCCAAACACAGATGGACTGGGGCTTCCTGTCATGGACAGTCGCATTCCAAACTATGCGAGGCTGCTGATGAGTGAGGAATTAGAAATTAGTAAATGTCTAGCAGGAATTGGTGTAAACCTCAAAAGTCTGAAGAATTATCACCTGCAATTTCAAAGGTTTATGTTTTTCTTCCAAAATGTGCTGTGCAGGAATCAGTATTCTGCTTGGAGCACCTAGAAAGGTGTGAAACTTTGTATAAGGCTTCTTGTAACTTTTTAAAGCTGAGGATGAAAAGTTATAGGAGCAGTCATAGTTTAGTTAATTTAGTCACAAGCTTATCATTCATAGGCAACTTCTGGCTTTCATTGTAGGTTTCTTAGTTCCATGAGGCTTTTGTACAAACCACAGCTGATTGGTAAGACTGCTCATTATTATTTTTTTCTTAGAATTTCTTCTGCTTTAATAAATCTGCTCCACTCTCCCAAACAGAAATGACTTTGCTTAAAAGCTGTAGCATCGAGACTCTAGTAAGACATAGCACAGAACCACCATTCTGTCCCCTGGCTTGGTGATGAGATCCTTGGTATGAAACTGATCATATCTGTGCATCTGTAGACTGTTTTTTTTTGATGAAATAGTGAATCTTTGAGCTGATTTCCTACAGATGGGAGCACATCTGTGTGAATGCTGGAAAATATCATTGCAAACAGAAAAGAGCAGTCACGTTATGTACAACATGGTACATACTGAGAGAGATTTGGCGGTGAAAAGATTTACTTATTTTTTCCCCTGCCATCTTTTCAGCCACTAATGAGAAACCTGAACGGATCTGCTAGAAATGATGTAGAGTGTGGAAATTTCGAGAAGCGTCATTCACTAGTAAAGTTTTACGTTTGTTCTTTCAGAATCTGTGGAGTATGAGGAAGTGGATGGCACAGATTGTGCAGGTGGACAGTTCCTTGGGTTTTGCGAGTGCAGCATTTACCTCAGAGAATCAAAGAGAACCAGTGCCAGTTATTCAATCGTATCGAGAAACCCAAATCTCTCTGGACATGTCAACATTTTATCTTTGGCACTAGGTATAAGAAATGTTTTCGAATGGGATGAAGTTTTCATGTTTTTCTCCAGATATTTTAGAGAGATACAGTTCCAAAGTCAGATTCTCGTATCTCAGCAGTATTGCAAGCATTCCATCAGCTCTTGTTACACACATCATTATTCCTCTATTCAGCTGTGTAGTGAGTATGTTCCAAAACTTTTTCAAATGTTGGGGATCACTGGTCACACTGAGCCCTGAGCTGAAGGAGACTTTCGGGAAGTTTTGTCCTGAGTGCATGCTTAGGAAGCTGCCTGCAAGGACTACTCTCGTGTCTAAAATTCTGTTTTTAGGAGTCTGGGAAGCCATCTTTATATGCCTAACTCTACCATAGGACCTAAACTTTGTCAAGTGTTCTGTGCGTAGTCCATTGTAATATGTGTTTTAACAACTGTATCTAGCAGGCTATTTAATGTTTCTGCTGATTTTATAATTTCCTTTTAGAAATCATTTCACTTTTTTCCTATAAGCTCTATTCAGTTCTACTCCAAGTATATCTCATTATTTTCATAATGTCTGGTATTATCTTTTTAGACCTCAGACAGATACTTTAACTTCTATATCAAACATAATTATTTTAGGCTACACATTTTTTATAGTTGTTCAGAGTCTGTTTCTATTTTGTTTGCATGCATGTTTGTGCATGAATACATATTTTATGAATCCCTATTTGTGAGAAAAATTCTGAGGGACAGTTTCAGCATGCTTTTCTCTAAGGAGGTTTTCCTTTCCCTTATGAAAAGTATTAACTGCTAAAGGTTTTTAAAGCTCAACTTTCTAGCTTCTCCAATATGAGTAGGCTGTGCTCTGAATGTATCTCTTTTTTCACCTTCTTTCCTATTTCCTTCCTCTCAGACATTTTTTTTTTTTTAAGGTAGAATCTTGCTCAGGCTGATCTTGAACTCCTGGTTGAAATCCTCTTGTTTCAGCTTCCTGAGTGGCTGGGACAGGAAGTATAGGTGAGTATGCCTAGCATCCCCACAGTTAAAATGGGACAGCAACTGGCTTCCTGTCACCAACACTTTGTCCCCTAAAATTGTCCTCTGTCCCTAGGCCATGTCCTGCAGGTCCTGGCTCGGTGTGAGATTTTCCTCTACAGACAGCATCCCATCTTTTTACTTTTGCTGGTTTTAACTTCATTTGGATGTTGCCTCCTGCTTATGCTGTCCTGCTGAGTTACCTTCCTGGCCTTAGCGAAACCTCCTGCTAGCTGGTTGTCTAGTTTATCAATTTTTTTCTATTTTCAGTCTGTTTCTTGGTCAAGATTATCAGCTGCAGTAGTGTGGGGACACCCTCTTTTGTCATTGCTGGATCTCAGAACCAGAGGGAGGCTTGCTCTTGGACAATTCCTACTGAATGGGGGAGTGATAGAGTGAGCTAGTGGATGTGTCAGTATTATGCACACACTGTTCTACCACTCTGCATTCTCCCTGGATGTCACAGCTGTTTGAAAACAGTAAGAAGAAAGCACTGGAGACAGTCATAATAATTGCTGTGCCTTGTAATTATTTACCTGAGTTCAACTGTGGCTCTTTTTGCTGCCTCAGCTTTCTCCTAGAGTCTGCTCAGTATCTAAATTGGATTGAATGGGACAGCTGAGGGGCCAGAATCAGTCAGACTTCCTGCTGTGTGCTGAGGTGAGGGCGGAGATTCAGGTGAGCTGGACTCCAACTCCAAGCCCTGCTTGGACTTTGAGCAAGGTCCTCCTGCCGGGTTCAAGTCCCAGAGAGTGTGAAGGTGGGAACAGAGGCTCCGTCTCTCTGGCTGTAAGTCTTGCTTGGTGCTTTATTCGCTCTAGAGAATCAGAGGATATCAGGGATCCAGGTCTTTCAGGGTTTTTATCACTGTTGAGCTTTCTTTGTCTTGGTCCTCTCTCATTTGAACAAAAATGTAAAAAAAAAAAAAAAAAAAGAATTTAGAATTTAGGAGGAATAACAAAAACAAAGGCTGCTTTTTTCCATCTCTTTTCACTGGTTTTGTTATTGTTGTAAAAATTAATGTATTTCATTTTTGCAGATTTATAATATCTCTCACCATCTTTTAAAATAATTTAGAGCAAATATATATTAAAATAGAATAGCTTTATTAATGTAACTGTTGAAAATAAATAGAAAAATAGAAAACAATAACTATAATCTAACCACTCATTCATAGTTTGTCATTTTGTTCATGTTTAATTTTATTTTTTCTCATGGCACAATTATACAATTTTATGCATACAATATATGCATTTCCTATTGCATATATATATGAAATATAAATTGAATATATATATTTTCATATATATATATATATATATATATATTTTTTTTTTTTTTCCCCCTTTGGCTTTGGGAATTAAACTTAAGATCTTGTGCTTGCCAAGCAGGTGAGGTGCCATTGAGCTACATCCCTGATTATATATATAATTTTAAATCCTTTTTTCCCAGTTATCATGATATATTTTTAAATACTTTTGAGCTTAGACTTCACCAACTGTGTAGTAATTCACTGTAGTATACACATCAGTTCGCTCAGCCTTGATCTAGAGTGGGCATTTGTACTGCTTTATGATCACATGTTCACATGAAGGGTGTAAACTTATGTAACTCACACCAGGCATTCTGGTGGATCTCACTCCTGGAAGGTGAACTCACCCAGCAAAGTCTTATGGGTTGAGGCTGGTGTGGCCTCTGAGGGGACCCAAGGCCCCCTCAGAGCTGGACTTTCTGTTGGATTCCAACCTGGAAGATATATCAAGGAGAAACCTTATGCTATGTGCAAACTTGAGCATGTGCAGTGTGTCCAGAAGGCCTGGCCTCCCTAAGGACTCATTTAGAGGATACACTCTCACAGGGTGATATTCCTTGATGCAAAGGAAACACATGTCTATATTTTTCTGAACAAAATCTTACAACTGAAGGGAATGTCCAGATTTGAAATTATTAGGTTAGTCAAATGGAAAAATAAAACATAAAAGTAATTGAAATTCTTATTATATCTCTAATAAGATCCACAAGTGTTATAATCAGATTAGCAAACTTGTGAAGGAACACAGTGTTATAAAGAGAAATTATTATTGCAGCAGGGATGTCATCTTTGGTCGAGTATTTATTAAAAGGAGCACAGATTTATGATTCTTAGAAGTGTGAGGTCAGGTTTGGCACTGTTTCACCTTTCCATGATACATATATTTGAAAGACTGCATTTAAGTTCAGTAGTAAATAGCTTCATGAGACATGAGCAAGGTAAGAGAAAGAGAAAGTTAAGATTAGAATTAAGTAAGTTTAGATTCTTACAATGAGAAAGTAGATTAGATTGATCTTTATTTTATGAATGTTTATAAGGGTTCCTGAAGTAGGCCAAGATTTTAAAAAATTCTAAATTATTTCAGCATTTCTTTGTAAAACCTACACTAAATAGACATGCACACACTAACAGGCAGACATATAGGAACTGAATCTGTAGGGAAAATAATGTGATCCTGATGGGATAAAGGAACACAATTTTTTTTGTGAGTGAAATATCTTTGCTATACTGATACAGAAGTGACATCATCTACCTTCTAAAATGTACTTTCTGAGTAGAATAAGTGAAAACATATTTTCCTTACTTCCTTCTTTCTGGCTATTGCTTGTCCCTTCTTTGTCTTTCTGCTTTTATCTGCTATTTTTGTCCCTGTTCTCTTCAACTATATCACTTTGATCTCTATTTCTTTACAATTTCCACTTCATTCTTCTTTAATTTTAAATGTCCTCCTTTGCTTTTCTACCATTTTTTATCCTCTTGCACTTAAATCCTTTTTTCAAATCAAATAGTCCCATTGATTGGGGAAAATAGAAAAACTAGTTCAGATGTTGCTTTCTGCCCACAAAACCATGGATTAAAGCCTTAGAATTTCTTTTTTTCTTCTTAAATTCTGGAGGATGTCTTGGGTACAGCTTTATCATAAACCATTTGCTTTGGAAAAATGAAGAAGGAGGTGACACAGAGTGCTATCCTCACTTACTGATATGTTTACATAAATAGCTTTTCTCATTGGGTAGGTAAACTTATAGGTCTTCCTTCTCTACTGTATTAAGAAAGCAAACTGGTTAGGCTTGGTCAGCTTTGGGTCTACGCAGGATAAAGGTGATACTTTATATGGTTCTTTGAAAGTTAAATAATATGAAAGACAATTGGGGAATCAAGCCCTTTTAAATAGTGTCAAAAAATGAAGTCTTTAAGAATCAATCTAACTAAAGAAGTGAGAAACCTCTGCTCTTAAAACTACAGCACTCTGAAAAAGGAGATAGAATAAGATATCTGAAAATGGAAAGACATACCTTATTCCTGGGTGGGAAGAACCAATATTGTCAAAATGGCTATACTCTCACAACTACTATATAGATTCAATACAAACCCAATTAAAATCACAATAACTTATTTCACAGACTTAGAGAAAATAATCCAAAAATTTATCTGGAACCACAAAAGACCTAGGATAGCAAAAACAATTCTAGGTAACAAGGACATAGCAGGGGGTATCATGGTCCCCAACGTGAAACCATACTACAAAGCCAATGTGGTTAAAAACTATATGGTACTGGCAAAGTAGCAGGACTGAGGATCAGTGGAATAGATTAGAAGATACAGAAACAGCGGCAGATACACTAAGCTACCTCATCTTTGACAAAAGATCCAAATATCCTTAATGGAGGAAAGCTAGCTTCTTTAACAAAGGGTGCTGGAAAAACTGGGCTCTTACCTGCCAATACTGAAGCTAGACCTATCTTTTTCATCATGTACTAAAATAAAATCAAAGTGGATTAGAGACCTAAATATTAAAACAGAAACACTAAACCTACTGGAAAACAGGTTAGGCAAAACTCTTGGAGATGTTGGCCTAGGGAAAGACTTAAAGAACAAACTTACATATCATGAGAACTAGCAGAAGGGATAGGAAAATGAGATCTCATTCTATTAAAAAGCTTCTGAACAGCAAAAGAAACCACTGGCAGAGTAAAAAGACACCCAACAATATGGGAAAATTTTTTTACTAGCTGTTTTAAGATAAAGGGTTTCTATCTAGACTATGTAAAGAGCTTAAAAAATCAACCTCCCAAATTAAAGACCCAATTTAAAAATGGGCATCTGAAATGAACAGACACTTTTCAGAGGAAGAAGTAAAAATATCTAAAGAAGCATATGAATAAATGCTCAACATCATTGCTCATTTGAGAGATGCAGATGAAAACAACTCTGAAATTCCATCTCACTCCACAAAGAATGGCTGCTATCTAAAAATCAACCAGCAACAAATGCTGGTGAGGCTGCAGGCAGAAAGGAACCATTCTCCACTACTGGTGGGAATGTACACTGGTACAACCACTATGGAGATCTGTGTTGGAGATTCCTCAAAAAACTAGGATTAGAGGTCCCATTTTGCCTTGCTATTCCCTCACTAGGAAGATACATGAAAGAATTAAAAGATTCATATCACAGCAATATACGTGTACCCATGTTTATAGCAGCTCAGTTTGTGATAGATAAATCTTGGAAACAACCAAATGTCCATCAACTGGAGAGTGGATACAGAAGATGTGATTTTTCTATAGAATGGAGTATTACTCTCCCATGAAGAATGACAAGTTTGAGTCATTTATACTCAAATGGACATATCCTCAAGACATACTCATAAGTGAAATAAATAGGTCATAGATAGGTATATACCATGTCTTTTCTCTGATATGAGAACCTGAAAATGTAAATGAGTTCTAAAATGTATGTTAGATATTGTACATTATAAACTAGTCAAAGGGATGGGATAAGTAATGAGGGAAATTAAAAAAAATGTAATGTAATGAAAAATGGAAACAAAGCTTCTATAAACAGGGAATGGGGGTGAGAGAGTGAGGAGGGGAATGAAAAACACGAGAATCAAGTCATGTCATATACTGGTACAAATTGTCAATGTTGAGTGTGATCATGATGTGTATATAAAATGTACCTATTTTGCAATAAAAAAGAAAGTTGAACAATAAATAATATCTGGTGCGAAATGTGACATCTCTTATCTGCCAAGATGGCACTTTAGCACTTCAGGCCCACATTCCTTTTGAGCAATATAGGTGGTGACTGTAATTTAATGGCATGTGTTCCTTGAGTTGAAGTGATTATCTTAATGGCCTTCCATCTCCCAGCTGGTGTCACACACAACCCACAAGGTAGATACTATTTTAAGAATTTTACAGTAGTACAATAGCAAACTCTACAGTTCAGTAATTCATTTTGGTCACATAACTAGTAATAAAGATAATTCAAGTTTGTATATAGCACAATCAGTATTCTGTTCTCTAGACCGCTGTTGCTTAAAGAGCCAGTGAACCACGAGCACAAAATCTTTAATAGGAAGCATCAGCAATTGGGAAAAATTACAAACAAACAAGCAATTGACAATTTTACTGGTGAATGTGCATGTTCCCAGACCACAGGAGGATGACATTAAAGGCTGATGTTGAATGTAAATAAAATAGGCTATCACCTACTGGGGGATGGGTGAAGAACATAAAAAAGGAACCTGTTACTTACCTGAGACTCCATCAATGTATACTCCAGGCAGACCCATCTTATCTCTGTAACACTATATACATGCTAGCATTTATATAGCTAGCATATATATGATATATAATATAGATATATTTAACAGATAGGAAATTCTATATGTATGAATTCCTCTATTGTTCCTGGAGTTATAGATATATTTATTATAAGAATGTATATTGATTTGAGAAATATATATATATATATACATATATATAAGCTATACACATATTTAATATATATGAAATATATATCATATATATATATATTGATATCACTGGTGAACCAAGAGAACTCCTTAGGAACAAAGGTATGACTTGCTCGGCCAGATCTATTTCTTTCTTGGTTGAAAAGAATCTGACTCCTAATTTTGCTTTCACAGTGTGGTTATTGCCATTGATAAGTAGTCTTGGAAACCTTGTTATATGTATGAGGGTGAACATTTTACTTTCAGATAAGGAATTAGTCCTCCTGATACATTCCTGTGGGACCTTGACAAATAATGATGTTTGACTGGCTTGATTTTGTATGGATGAAATGAGTCCACAGATTATTTGGCTTTCTTCGAAACTTTGACATAAGATACCATCATCTCGGTAGATCTATGGTTGAGAAATTTCTTTTTTTCTTGAGGACAATTTTTAAACAATGTTCAAAACAACTGGGATATCTTTGACCACATTATAGCCCTGATTCTTATCCTAACCCAATTTCCTTTAGATCTCTTTTTGTGAGAAAAGACATAAATTTTTCTCCTTCATTTTCTGTAGACTATTTTGCAGACAGTTATGCCTTTTCTGCGGGAGAGACTCGGGGTGCTTACTATTTGAAAAGTTAACACATCTTTATTTATCTGAATCTTACTATAAACTTATTTTACAGGTTTCTTCCAGCGTGATCACAAATGAAAGAGTATTAAAGGGCGACATCAGGCCCCCGGATCTAATAGATTGTAACTTCTTGGCAACGTGTTTCTCTCATAGGCCTAGAGCATGCTGGTCTCTCTAGCCTTGCCCAACTTTGGTCAGGGGAAGCCTGTTTCCTTAGGGTTGGCCTTGCCCAACAAGTCATCTAGTGTAAGCAGCTGAAAGAGTCCCTTTACCTGCAGAGAACAAAGTCCACAGTTAAATATGTTTGTGTAGATGATATTCAGTGTAATTGGAACAAAGCCAGCTTCCTCTTCGTGGAATATATACCCTGTTGGTGTATAGATCTATATAGAATCCAGTTTTGACTTAGTACTTAGGATGTTCCTAGGAACTGGAAGCCTGATTCTTGTTTGTATGGATGGAACTCTTTCTTTTTCTGGTCTGTGCTTATCTCTCCTTTAGAAGCTTAGTCCCACTCCTTGGCACCGTGTAGTCCAGATCTCAACTGATTTGGCCTTTTGATCATCACTGAATGACAATATTTTCAGCCCTAACGCTTTCAAATGTTGTGATGTGGATGCCTGTAAGCTTTGTGTCAGGCTGAATTGACTTAGAGTTTTGAGACAAATTTCATTAGTCCCTTGTTTGCCCACTCTTTGATAATGGTGCTTGGTGCTCGACGACCTTATGTACCTCTTCTGGCTGGTCTCACATGATGTGCCCTTCTCCCTTCACCTCCACAGTTCTGCTGTCCCATTGTACCCAGAGGCTAGATTCTCCCAGCATTACTAATTCTTAATCTTTTCCCTTCAATTCTTCTGATGTTGCTCCAGTGTCTAGGATGGAATCTATGATGCACCAGCTGGTGTTGATGAAAGAGAAAGGGAGAAGAAATGCATGAAATGATTTAATCTAAAGAGTGAAACAGTGGAGCTAAGTGAAGTAGATCCCTGTGCCAGTCTTCTATTTAATAATTAGGGATGTGAAGCACATAACAGTCGGTCTCCTGCTTCCAGGGCTGGCTTTATGAGCAGCAAATGTGATTGCTGTCCATCGCTTCACCATGATTTTGCTCTGTGGTCTATTCACACTAGACTTTAACATGGTTCACTGGGGATGTGAGGAGAATTGCTTCTCAAGTTTCACCGTTGACTTACAAACCTCGTCAGTCATGAAAGAGGAACTCTGTGCTGTGTACTGCAGTTGATTGAATATCTTAGTCAGAATGGCTGCCTTAACAAAATACCAGAGTGGTGATTTAATGAGTAATTTGTTTCTCATAGTTTTAGAGGCCAGTATGGCAAAGTTCTTGATGAGGGTCCTTTTCCTAGCTAGTAGACTGTTTTTTTTTTTTTTTTTTCCCTGCATCTGTTTATGGAAGAGAAGGACAAAAACTGGTCTCTTTATCTTTTATGAGGATGTTAATTCTTTTAAAAACTTAAACATAGGGGGTGGGGGATTGTAGGGCTGGGGGAAAAGGGAAAAAATGAGAATCAAGTGTCACATTCTGGTACAAACTCTCAATGTTGAATTTGATGATGATATGTATTCATAATGCACCAATACAGATTAAAAAAACTTAAAAGTTTATTAGTATGTGCTTGTAGTACTTAAGGATCACATTCATTTTGTGAGTTATTAAATGTACAGACTATATCTTAATTCTTTTTTTCCCTTCACGCCATCCCACCATTCCTGCTCCTTGCATCTCTTGGGCCCTTTCATATTTGCTAAAGCTCTATTTTCATTTCATTGTTTTCCTTAATATATTTTTTTATATCCCCTTTTCTTCTCCTCTTCCATTTCTTGTTCCTTCATTAATTTGAAAAAGATCTCCATACCTCTTCTTTATCTGTCTTTTAGTCTGCTCTTTATATATTTATGCTTTTTGAGTTTCTTGTGTGGCAGAAACCATGTGATATTGAAACTAGGTGATATTTTAACTGGATATTCATTCCAGTTAACATTATGATCTCAAAATGCATTCATTTGTCTACAAAGGCCTCAAGTTTATCATTCTTTATGGTACATTAGTACTCTAGTATAAATATATACCATATTTTCTTTATTGATTTTTCTGTTGATGGACAAGTAGGCCATTTCTCGGACTCCTCTACTATAAACAGCTGTAGACATGTATTTATCCCTGTAATATGGTGATTTTTAACTCTTTTGAGAAGGTACTCAGAAGGGGAAAGGAATTTCTATTTTCAGGTTTTTGAAGAAGCTCCATATTGACTTCCACCATGGATATACATATTTACTTTCCCACTATGTAGAAGGGTTCTTTTTTTCCTGATGTACATTCCACAATTTTATTATTTGATTTCTTGATGATGGCCATTCTTTCTGGAATAAAATGGGTATCTTACTGTTGTTTTAATTTGCATTTCTGTAATGGCTAGCAGTTTTGAACATTTTTTTCATGTAGTTTATTGGCATTTTGTATTTCTTACAAGAAGTATCTATTCATTTTGGTTGGTTATTTTTTGATTGGGTATTTTATTTTGGAGAGTCTAATTTCTCTGAATTCTTTACATATTCTAGATACTAGTCCTCTCTCCAAGGAACAACTGACAAAATTTTTTCCCAAGTCGAGGTTGTCTCTTCACTCTCTGGGTTGTTTCCTTTGTTGTGCAGAACCTTTTAAATTTAGAATTATTCCATTTGTTAATTCAGGGTATTATTTATTGTGCTGTTTGAGTTCTGGTAAGAAAGTTTTTGCTTATATCTGTGTCTTTAAGAGCTGCACCGTCTTATCCTCCAGCAGATTGTTTCTATTTTAAAATGTAGAGCTTTGATTCACTTTGATTTTAGTTAACTACATGATGACCTACATGGGCCTAAAATTGATTTTCTGCATGTGGATATCTAATTTTCCCTGTACTACTTGTTAAGGAGACTATTTTTACTCAGTACTACCTTTTTGCTACTTTGCTAGAGACGGAATAGCTGAATGTACCTAGAGTTCTTTCTGCTTCTTTTATTCTGTTCTGTTGATCCATTTGCTTATGTTTGTGTCATTACCATGCTACTCTTATCACAGTAGCTCTGTAATATAATTACAAACCTGAGATTGTGATGCTTCGTGATTTTCTTCTGTAACCTAAACTTACTTTTGTTATTCTTGGTGCCTTGTGATTTCTTATGAATTTTAGTACTGTTTTCTTTAGATTGATGGGAAATGTTGTTGATATTTTGATTGAAATTGTGTCAAGTATATCAGTTTTGGAACTATAGCTATTTTGATTATATTGATTCTGCCTATCTGGCAACATAGGCTATCATTCTATTTTCTGATGTCTCTTTAATCCCCCTTTTCAAAGTAATGTTTATTTTAGAGCTCTTTCACTTCCTTGGCTAGGTTAATTTCTAAGTGTTTATTTTCCTTGATACTATTGTGAATGGTATTTCTTTCCTAATTTCCTTCTCAGTGAGTACATTATTGATGTATAAGGATTCGGTTGCATTTTGTGTGTTTATTATGTATGCTGCTGTCCTGCTGCATTTGCTGAGCAATTCTAGGAGTCTTTTGGTGAAATATTTTGGGTCTTGTAAGTAGAGGATCCTGTCATCTCAATAATGAAACTGACTCCATCTGTTTCTGTACATTCACCTTTTATTTCCTTTACTTGGGTGCTTGCTCTAATGTGTTGAGGACTGCATGGAATAGCAATGGGCAGCAAGAGGTGTATGTGAAGCTTAGGAGAGAAAATAAAGCTCAAGGTCTCAATCCAATAGTTAATGTCAACTGCTTGGTGATATCTTTGGCAGTGATGTTCTTTATTATCAAGGAAAACAAAGATGGAGAAATGAACACCTGATGTGGGAGTCGAGGGAAGAGGATGCAGCCAGAACCCTTGTGACAAACTCCAATTCTCCTTGAATCCCATAGAAAAGGGTTAACAACCAACAAACAACAAAGTCAGAACTTTGAGAAAAAGGCTGAGCCCAGGCTTGATTCCTGTTACTCTGAGCAGCTGCAGCCAAAGGCCTTCTGCAGCAGCAGAGGAGAACCTGTAACCCAAGCTCTCCTGCACCTTTATTTGGTACCAAGCCTTAAACCCATAATTCTAGCATGCATAAAACAGTGTGGTCCCACAATAGTCCCTGTAGTTGAGGACTATACAGGGCAGAGTAGAGATCCTTAAATCCCAGTAAGTTCCAGTAAATTTTAAAGCCAGTAATCCTAATGCAGTAATCTTGTAGTTTAAAATCCCACAGCAGGGAGCAGATGTCCACAATAATCTTAGTAGTTGATCCTGCCAGGGCAGGACAGATATCCTCAAGCCAAGTAAGTAAATCCCAGTAAATAAGTCTTAAATCTGAGTAAACTGTCCTCAGTTCTGACAACCTGAGAGCACAGGGACACAGGACAGAGGAAGCAAAAGGAAATAAGAAGAAACAGCCATAGAAACCACTGAACAACGATGAGGCGAGTCTAAGTAAAGTAGGATGGAAACTTGGATTCAGTTCCCCAGTAAGCTTAAACAACATGAGGCCTTAGCAGACGCTGTTGGAAGAGTATTAAGGTCATATGTGAGTTTAGCAAAAGTCCTTCTGTTGAAAAGGTGGAAGGCTTTTTGGAAAAGAGCTTGCTTGTCATTGACAGAAATACAGCCAGGTGATAGACAACCTTTTCTTTATGGCTCTTACTGGCTCAATTCCCTTCATTTTCCAAGTATTAGAAATAATTACATGAGAAAATGTTTAAGTGAAATAATAAATCCTTGGCTATTTTTATGAGACGTATGGGGAGATTAATGAGGTTGTTGAAATCTCCCATCTGGGAAAGTCTCTAAACCAAAGATGTGGCATTTTAGGTGGTATCGGCTGGTTTCTCAGGAATGAGGAAGTGGAGCTTAACTCTACTAAGCCTGAGAGTTCTTATTTCCTAAGGGCTAGCATAGACTACAAGAAACAACTTTTATATCTTTGCATTGTACTTATAGGATGTATTTACCCTGTCTGAAAAATATTGAATTTTCTAAGGAATTGATTTATTCAGAGGTCTCTGAATATTTCAGTGTGCAATCAATTGGACTTTTAATAAGACACAAACTATATTCACTGCTTTATTTATGGGATTTAATCAAAGTGACTTGATGGCTAACTGGTGCAGTGCTTCCAACAAGCTCTGATATGGGGTCTAATTATGGGGGACAATAAAACAGCAAGATGATCCGATGATTTTATTCTTGAAAAATGAAACAAGACAAAGTGAAATAAAAGATTGTGTTTGTGTGGAGACAGAATGTGTCTGGAAGATAGAAGGGCCACATTATGGAAACTTTCCTGTGGTTCTCGGAGTCTTCCAAACAGGTGCAAACAATACAAGACTCCTATTGAAGAATAGCCTTCCCTCCTCCTCCCAGCCCCACCGCTGTTTTTGCCTAGAGGTGTAAATAGACTCAAAGGTCATCTGCTTCTTATGCTGCCATTTCTCTCCTTCTGGAGTGTTTTCAGTTCGAATTAGAAGCATTAGGATGAGGCAGCTCCTCGGTCATCCGGAGAGAATCAAAAGAGCCCTTCTACCCCTTGCTGTGCGGTTGGGAACCCTCTGGGTCTTAACACTCCAAATGATTTGATTACATTTGGTTATAGTTGCGTTATTGATTTAAGTTAGAGGAGGCCGAGAAGGGTCGAACTGTGCTTTATGTTTCCTCATGGTCGTATAGATCATAGTCTGTTACTTCCACATCTGCAGAAAGGAATTGCTATCATCTTTCTAAAAACAAAATGCCTTGCAAAACATTTTATAGATCTTAAGGGAGCTTTGTTAAAAAGCAAAGCCGCTTGGCACAGAATAATTTGGTTTTCAAGAAGCAGTTTTCTTTGGTGAATAAGCAGCGCTATATTTACACGTAGAATAAAGCTCACGGAAATCCCTCTATTTGGTTTTGACAAGTTCACTGAAGAACTGACAAAGGGGCCATTTAGTGTAGACAGTGCTAGCCGATCCAATGAAGATCTTGGTGAATAAAATTTTTAGTTTTTATTTTAAATACAGCACGGGCCCTCAGAGAAAAGGTTTGTTTTCAGCATTCTTTTATATTTACACATCAAACACCCGTAGATGTATTGCAATCTGTAAACTATATAACCCTTGGATTAGAAAAATCTAACAAAAAAGCCCAGTTGGTATTTCATATTTCGAGTTTGTGTGACTTCATTGATACTGGGAGAAAATCAGCCCTTCTAAATAGCCTATCGCTATTCTGTTCCCACACTGCAAACAGTGTAGTGTTATCGAAGGAGTTTCAGTTGAAAGAAGCCATCTTGTGTCCCACACACATGTGATGGTTAAGTTAACATGGCTTTTCCACTCCTGGGGTCCTCACCGTGTTCATCCTGAGCTCCTGTGTCTGGAGAGGAAGCTGAGGCCAGCAGGTCCCTGGACCACAAGGGGTCCCCAGAAATGTGCACCTTGGCTTGCCTGGGACTCCAGCCAGGACATCGGCGGGGTGCACCTCCCTATGCAGGGAGTGGAGAAAGAGGCACCAACATCAAGAAAAATTGAATGGGAAACAAATAAGAAAGACATGTGAAGCTTTGCTGGAAGACCTGTACTTTCTTAGGAAAAGTGAAAAGATAAAATGAGAATGAGTTTTATGGCATTTTATTCTGAAGATGCACTTTATTTATATTTACTAACTTCCACAATAATACAATAATTTTGACATGACAGTTATAGCATATAAAAGCAAGTGTAATTTAACTAAAATGACAGTGTGCTAGCTTTCAACAAAACACACTTGACAAAAGATAGAGGAAGAAGAAAAGCTTGTTTTTCTCTTGCTACACATAAGTCATTGCACACTGACAAAAGAAAGCACATTTAGTGAGAGTAATGAAGTAATAAATGAAAAAAGATCCTCACTGGACTGCAGGATTGTCTGTAAGTACAAGTGCTATAAGGACAGGAAATATGTCTGAGCATCTTTTTCTTTCCATAGAGCCTACCATGTCGTGAGTACCCAAAAAGATTTTTTTGAATGAATAGCCCCATTCCAGAAAGTTTTAATGATGGCGCCACTGTTTAGGTGGAATCTTTTTCCAAACAGATTCCTTTCATAACTGAAAAATGGGTCAAGAACTAGATTAGAGGATACAAAGATATTGAAGTCAGGGAAAAGAGAGTTGGGGCCAGGCATGCAGAGGAGGTTGGGTGTTCTGGTAGGTTTAGTTTTGGTAAAGTGATTTTAGGTCCAAGAGTCTCAAGATAGGAGAACAAATGAACTGTGGCTTCTCATACTTGGATCCAAGCAGCTCTAGCTTTGGTCCCACTGTGTCCCATGAGCAGTCTGTCCCTGAGTCATCCTTTCTGACAGTAAAGTCTAGATTTGTGTAAAGTCTAGTTTGTGTGATTTTGTAGGATCCTGATCTTTCACCCGCTGAAACAGCTAGACTCTACTACTGGCTTGGGGAGAATATCAGGATTAAGGAAACTTTCTGACATGGCCCTTATCTTTATGTAGAGTTTTAAAAGACCTTCTCTATCATCTACATTTTATTTGGTCAGACTTTATTAAAGTTAATGCCTGGAAAAATAAACATGCCCAAGTAGATTCAAGCCTGTGCTGTCTCATGTAGCTACAGGTAGAAGTCAAACTTTGAGATCATTTGTGGGATGTCAAGAATCCTGGAAAATCTGAGATTATTAGAGGAGTGGAAGAAAATTTGACATCTTCAACACTTTATTCAAATCTCACCCTATTTGGAGTGATTATGAGATAAACACTGAGGAGGCCTTTATGCCTCATAGACATAGCTAAACAAAACTTTCTTTACACTAATGTGCTACAGATTCCCTAAAATTCCTACTGATCTAAAAGGAAGCAAAATTCACTTTATTTGTAGGCAGGAATATGTCAAAGGAACACAAACACTCTTCATGCTTAACTTCGACCTTCCTTTTCTTTTTCCTTCTCTCCTTTCCTGCTTTTCCTTCATTTCTATACATTTTCCAAAAACTGAATGTATAAGTTTTAGATAATTGGAGGTATACAGGATATGATTTTCACCTTCGGGAAAATAAATATGCAAGTAAATGTTGAAAATATGCATAAATGCCTCATAGTCTAAATTCAGGGCAGGCTGCAGAGCAATAATGGAAGTGGGAGCCCTTGGAGAGGGGGCTCCCTGGGCGCATGCGCAATAAAAGCCGGCGTGCAGCAGAACCTTTTGCCTGCACAGTTTCGGGTGTTTTTAGCAAAGAAACGAAACAGCGCTATGCAGATGACTGGCATCTCTAGGAGCTATAAAAGCTCATGTCAAAAGAAAGAAGTTCTGCATACAGGGGAGGGGAAACTACCATTATCCTGGGGGCTGTGCCAAGTTCATCTTCATCATTTCAGTTAGCCCTTAAGAGATCTCTTAAAGACATTCATTTCCTGTATTTCTTTCCAGTTATGTAAACTAAAGGTCAGAGATAGAGGCTCACTGTCTGAGTTAAACTGTGACTGTAAATACTGAATCTGTTGCACTCATATTGCTCTGGGCTTACATGATGGGGACAATATTAAAAGGAATTGGTCACGTATCTAGTTTGAGGTTTTCTCCAAGCAGTGGGGAGATGATACAATGGCTTTCTTATTTTCGGTGACCTATTGCACACAACAAATTTCATTATAATCAAAATTAAGCGAGCTCTTAAAAGATGATGCCAAGGCATCTTTTGGAAAAGTTAAATAGTTATTTTCTATGGCAATCCTCGCACTTGTGCAAATTTCGACCACTCCAGGCCAGATTCAGGTATAGCTAGATATCTCCCAAACTGAAGATAGAGTGATCAATCACAGAAATGTAGTAATAACTTCAGTCTCAATCAAATTTCCATCTATATCACTTATCAATAGACACAAACTGTTTACTACCTTCCTAAATAGTTAATTGAATATTTTAGAAGAATTTCTATTTGCAGTGTCATTATCTTGCTATTCCTCAGTGCTTTGCCTTCTAATTTGAGATCTACTGGAGGGCAGCATTTGCAAATTAGAAACATAATTGAAATTTACTGCAGAATAAATTGATGCTTACCGCTACATAAAATTAGTGTACTCATTTAAAAAAGTGTGGCCTCCATTCTCTTTTCAGTTCACTGGCTGATCATTTTCTTGGAGGAAATGGTAGGTGGAGATGACCCTCAGAAAGAATGGACTTTCTTTTTTCAAATTCTCTCTGAAGAGCAGTGTGAAGGGAGGGACCGAGGCATTTTCCACCGGAAGCCAGGATCTTCAAAGATGGCGGCTCTTCCCTCGATCCCTGAAGTTTGAACCCAACTAATTTAAGGATATTATTGGACACAAACTTGACCTGAGTACATGCTTTAGAATTGGATAATTAGAAGATATGAACACAGTGTGAATGTATATTTAGACTAGTAAAAAGTATGACAGAGAATTTTAGTGTTAAATTGTAAGTAAAAATTTCTTAAATGAACTCCATGAGTCTCACTAAGACAATAAGAATATAAACCATAAAATGAGAGAAAATATTTTTAAACCACATATCTGATAATTATCTATAATAATCATATTTTCTACCTGGAACAGTGAAAAATGGGAAAAGATCTGAATAGGACCTCAACAAAGAAGATATACAGATATAAAATAAACACATGAGAAGAGGACCAACATAATCGGTCATTAAGAAATGTAAATTTAAAAAAATCTGATGGGGGCCGGTGATTTAGCTCTGTGGTTCCGGTGCCTGTCTTGCAAGCGCAAGGAGCTGGGTTCGATCCCCGGTAACCACATACCTATACTGGGTGTGGAGACTCAACGCCCAGCAGCAACCAGTACCACATACCACAGTGCCGGGCGTGGTGGCTCACGCCTGTAATCCCAGCACTCGGGAGGCAGAGGCAGGAGGATTGCTGTGATGAGTTTGAGGCTGAGCTCAGGGCCAGCCTGAACTACAAAGCGAGACCCTGTCTCAAAAAACTTAAAAAAAAAAAAAAATCTGATGGAGGTACATTAAAAGAATGTCAGGGGAACTAACTGAAGGAACTTCCAATGACTAACATAGATCAACTTGAGCAATAAAACAGATAACACAGTATTGCATGGTAATATAAAGTTAAAAAAATATCCAGGAGTTTATATTCCTATATGATTTAACAAGTAAATCAGAGGAAAGAGAAAAATATTTTTAGATTTCAAAGAATTCTTGTAGATGGTCTTAGGAAGGTGGAGCTTCATTCGCTGAACTGTGAGTCTGGGTAACTGTACTGACTTCCTTCCAAAAGGACAATCTGAAGTAGGGAAATTGTCTTCCAGTATGAGCTATCTCAGCCACTTGACCAAGTGACAACTCAGAGTGACGTCACGGGCTGGGGACGCAGCTGGTGTGGGAGTGAGGCCCTGGCTGGCACGTGAGTCCCTGGCTCGACCAGCACTGATCCCAGTGGTCCTCAGGAATCAGTTATGTGTGCTGCATATGATGCAGTGAAAATGGTACTTTGCTCCTGTGTCTCTCTTTTAGCCCAAGTATGGGGGGAAACCTCAGACAAACTCCAAATGAGGAACACCCTCAAAAATACCTGGTCAGGACTCACAAAAGTCATCAAAAACAAAGAATGTTTGAGAAAATTAAGTATATCATGGCATATTGAATAAGATCTTGAAACAGAGACTATCAGCTGAGAAAACTGAGTGCAGTGGCATTGTCCTGGCTACTTTCCCATAAATCCTCAGACCCGCAAAGTCACTTATTTTTCATGTCAACACAAGATTGCTTTTGGTTTGGGTATTTTTAAATCTGTAGTGTCACTATTGGCTAATAAATACTTTGAGAATGGGGCTGTATTTCTACTTCTCTGCATTTCTTTTAGTTCCCTTCATAGGTATTTGTAAAAAGTTGATCAAATTAATGCTACGGATGCTGTATAGTCATTTTAAGTTAAGGGAAATAGTGAAACCGATTGTCAGTGGTACTCAGTTAAAAATAAATATTTTCTAATGATTCATAAGAGAAGTCATCTGATGGAAATGGATGGCTATGTTCCCCCACATCTGTTACTATTGTCTTCTCTGAATTTATGGTTGATAATACACTGAGTCAATGCACTTCAGGTAATGCTTCTTGCATGTAAGCCATTATTACAATAATTAATAACAATGGCAGCTCAGTTGATAGGAACTTGGCAATGTATGTATCCTTATCTTCAAAGCTCCAAGTGGGTTTGGAATTTGGCTCTTTGTGAAACCATTTAATAGGAAAGTGTGTGTTTAGAATCTGTTCCCAGCTTAAAGACGGACTCTTATCTCTAAGGTCCTTAATGAGAAAGCACCTGACAAATTGACTGGCACACTCCACTCCTGTGCACGATTTTCCTCCCTGCCAAATGAGTCTCTTGCAATCTCCACTTCAAACGTAGGAGGTATTGAATGATAAACTGTCTGTGGCCAGATATCTGAAGCTTCAGAAAGCTTTCTTCCAAAGGTGATTTAACAAACTAAACAATAATTTATTGAAATAAGAAAATCAGTAACTCTTTTCACTTATTGAGCCCAAGAACTCTTTGAGGGGTTATACTTGACTGAACCGACTTACACATTGAATACTTCACAACTACTCTGAAAGACATCTTCAGAATGATTGCACATTCTTTTGTTTAATGACATCAGCCCACAAACAGTAAAGCAAGTCAATAAAAGTCGTATGTATTGTTGATATTCACAAGTATTACTTAAGTCTACTTACAGAGCTCCTAATGAAAGTTATCATTAAATTATTTCTAAATGACAAGGATTTAATTTATTCCTAAAAATGGGTAGGATTATTTTGTGACCAGAATGTAAAAACTGCAAATGAAAATAACTGGTCTCATTTCATTGAAAATAAATGAAGAAGGGAAAGGAAAATTTTGATAGTAAAACAAAGAAACAAAAGGAAGCAAAGCTTGTATAAAGGATTGTGGGGAGGGCAAGGGAAAGGGAAAAATGGGAATAAAGATGTATCATGTATAGGTACAAATTCTCAATGTTGAATGTGATTATAATGTATGTATAAAATGTACCAATAAAGTTTAAAAAAAAGAAAATAAATTTGAAAGTGAAAGAAAAATGAGCTCAAACAAGAATAGCCATGGCACAGCTTTCTTGGAGGTGAAAGCTGCCACTCTGTCTTGAGCAATGGTGAGAGCAGCAGCACCGAGGGCTAGATTGGGGCTTGTATGGGGACTTTGCAGGGATCAAGTTTGGCTCGGCTTGGGAGGGGGCTAAGGGAGATCATTGATCTGTTGCCCTTTAATGCATGGGGGCTGTTCAGTTAGTTTCATTTGTTTGAGAGAGATAAGTGGAAAAGGAAGCCATTTTAGATCTGGCACAGTTTAGGAGCCATTTTGTAGCATGGTGACTCTAGTAGAAAAGCACAAAGTTTTAAAGAGAAAACGGCTCATTAAAATGGTGATAGAAAAATTATAATCACTAACTCTGCCTTTATGAAGAAGAAGAATAGTTTATTATTCTACAAAAACAATAATGTGAGAGATAATTTTAAAATTACACGGAAATTGGAATGTTCTATGTAATTTCCAGCAATACATTTGCCAATGTTTACTACTTTGAGGAAATATTCAAAGTATAAATCTAAAAGGTTAAGAGTTTAATGAGAATTCAAGAATTGACAATGTGAGACAAGACTTCACTTTTAAGAAGCTCTGCTTATAAGAGGCAGTTGTGGGGACAGTAGCCAAATGGAATCACCCCACAAAGGAAACTCACAAAATAAATTAAAAATCTATAGGCTAAGCTTGATTGTTCATATGATGAAAAATAGCACTGGTAGCAAATAAGAGGCCAAAAACTAGAGAAAAGTAGTGATTGGTGAGAAAGAAAGCTATGATGAGGAAAAATAAGACATATTCTCCTTGAATAAAATGAAGATTCTTAGTTTTAACTATTGAGGAAGAGGAGGAAGACATGTGGAAACACAGATCCTCCTAGAGATTTTGAGCTGGATGCAGTTTTACATAATTTTGGGGAAAAATTACTCCATAATTAAAATTATCATTAGGCCTAGTTTACCTGCCTACAAGCTCACTATGGCATGTCTGGACCTTACTGTCTTTATCTTTGGTCACAAGGCTCCAATAGTCCCTGATGCTCTGGGGCAGGATTGAACCTGTAGAAGGCTCCTTATGACCTTATTCTACAGAGTTCCTCAACATTTAAGGACTCATGCTTACATCTGCCCTCCCCCTGAGTCACGGGTTACATTTTCTCTTTGCTGCCCAGAGCAGCATGGATCAGGCCCAAAGCTCAGCTACTTTTCTAAGTCTCATTTCTGTGTATATATTAATTGCCTTTGTGCTGTCTCCTCAGAGGAGACTAGGACTTAACTGCAGAGGTTCTAGTAATATTTCCTTTCCCTGTTCCCTACACTTTAGCACTCAAAACATTCTGGAGATTTGGAATAAAAGATCAATAAATATATTGCTGAGCAGGATTTGAAGTGACACTAACATGTATGGTCTTTCTATCATATCAACAATTTGAGTATAGCAATGCTTACTTAATGTTACTTAGATTGGCACATAGATTGGCTCAATTAGTCTTTAAAAGTAGCTCTGAAAGAAGAGACGTTACTACTTCCACAGACTATGAGCTTCTGAGATTGAAGCCTTGAGTTAAGAAGTTTTCCCAAATGTACACATCTGGTGAGGGTTAAAATCATTTGCTGAACTGTCTCCCTTTGGAGGTATATTATTTTCAATCAGGGACTTGTATGGTTAAAGGCTCAAAACAAAACAAGGAAAGAACAAACAAAAGAATTATGAGAATATTCTGCAAGGCAATGGGATTGTGTTGTTATACTGATCATAAAACTGTTGAACAGAAGAGTCTAGCAGCGTGGGATGGATAAGGAAAGAAGTCGTGAAGACAAGCAGCTGGTAGAACATGGAGAGTCAAGAAAATTATGGGGCCAGAAGGCCACAGGCTTCTGAGGTAGTACTTTTCTGAGCAGTGATGATGTTCATGTAGTGGCTATTGCTTTGAGTACATGGATGAACAAAGAAAAGTGGAAGTGAACGGCACAGGACGATTTGATGAGCGGATAGAATTAGGATGGGTTTGACTTATGAAGAACTCTGTGTTAAAGGGTATTTCTTTCTGAAAGACAGTTTTCATACAGCAGATGTTTATTCACCTGTCACAAGACAAGCAGAGTTCCAGGCTGCTGGATTACAGTAGTGTACAGAAAAAGCAAGTCACTAACCTTGGGGAATTTATATTTTAATGTATATATGTCAGGTAGTAATAGGCACCCAAGAAAAACACATTAAGAGAGTGTGATGGTTCATTTTATGGGTCATCTTGATCTGTCCGTGAACATCTATGATCTGGCTCAGTATATTTCTGAGTGTTGACAGGTGAGATTAGTATTTGAATCAGTAAACTGAGTGAAGTCAGTTGGCCTTTGCAATGTGGGTAGGAATTATACAATTCACTGAGGGTTCTGATGGAATCTGATCCTGATAGTCAGAAAGTGGAGGATGGGAAGATTTCTCCTCATTCCCTGGATTACATGAGCAGGAAGATCAATCCTTTTCTATCTTCCTGGGCCCTGGTTTTCAGGACTTTAGACCTAGACTCCATCCACTCTCTGACTCCTGAGCCTTTGAATTGTATTACTAGCTTTCTGCATCACACTAACTATCAGAAAATGTCTTGTTTACCATAGTCATCAGAGTCAATATTTTACATGAAATCTCTCTCTCTGTGTAATTTATATCTATCTCTATCCATTTATATGTATGTATGTATATATAAACATACACACACACATATATGTCTGTTTCTCAGTCTGTCTACCTCCAATGGTTTTGCTGCTCTGAAATACTGTGATTAATACTGAAGGAAAATAATTATTGTCAAGGCAAAATGTGTAACTGCTATAAACGACCAGGAACCAATGGGAAACCTGTGTGGCTGAAAGCACTGAGCCATGACTTGAGGAGACAAGGAAAGGGTGGAGGAGATGGGTAATTTTGTGGAGGTTTGAGAGTATGGAATTAGATTGTGGTTCAATAATTTTCAGATGCTTGTCAGGCAAGAGGAATATTGACTGTAAAATAAAGGTTAAGTATAAATCTGAATTTCATTTAGAAACTCAGAAATTTGAGCTAGAGATATCAATTTGGGCATGTATAAAGTCATAAAATGAGTAGGATCATAATGGCAGAGACAGTAGAGACTGACATGAAATACTCAGATGATTAGATACAGATACACACTACAAAGGGTCTGATGAATATTCAGAAAAAAAGATTTTTAAAAAGTAGTGACCATAGAGACAAAGGAGAAAACCCAAGGGTGTTGTCATGGTGGCCATGTGAAGGATGCATTTTAAAATGGAGGAATGATCAATTGAGTCATTTATTGCAGAGAAGTGAAAGAAAATGAACACTGAGAATTGACCAGTGGATTCAGCAATTTAGAGGTTTTTAGCATCACAACCTAAATGTGGATGGGTCAATAGAGAAGGGAGAAAAGGAAGTGGAGAAAAGATCAGCATATTTTACTAGGAGTTTTCTGTCAAGCGCAGTAGAGAAATGTAATGAGAAATGGGGAAGAATATAGAATCAAGGGACTTTTTTTCTTGTTGATTGAAACAGTTGCAGCATTTTTGTGGGCAGACTGAACCCAACCACTGGAGAGGGAGAAACTGATAATGCAGAAGAGAGGAAAATTTGTTGGAGCATGGTTGGCACAGAGGAGTCCTGAGCACAAGTGGAGCAGTTACGCTTAGGTGCACAAAAATATCTACTTTTTTTTTTTTTT
>PVIR01005330.1:12723-72999 GCA_004026965.1 Petromus typicus
CTGATTCTGAAATGGCAGCCATTCTATGTGGAGTGAGATGAAATCTCAATGTTGTTTTCATCTGCATCTCTCGAATGACTAATGATGTTGAGCATTTCTTCATATACTTCTTAGCTGCTCTTACTTCTTCCTCTGAAAAATATCTGTTCATTTCAGATGCCCATTTTTGAATTGGGTCATTAAATTTGGGTGGGCTGATATTTTCGAGCTCTTTATATATTCTAGATAGTAGCCCTTTATCTGAGGAACAGCTGGTAAAGATTTTATTCCGACATTGTTGGTGGCCTATTTGCACTGTTGGTGGTTTCCTTTGGTGTGCAGAAGCTCTTTAAAAGAATGAGGTCCCATTTGTTGATTTCCTCAGCCAATTCCTGTGCTATAGAAGTTTTATTCATGAAGTCTTTCCCTAAGCCAATGTCTTCAAGAGTTTTACCTAACCTGATTTGCAGTAGTATTAGAGTGTCTGTTTTAATATTTAGGTACCTTATCCACTTTGATTTTAGCTTGGTACACGGTGAAAGAGTTAGATCTATTTTTAGTATTTGGCAAGTTAAAGCCCAGTTTTTCCAGCATCATTTGTTAAAGAGGCTATCTTTCCTCCATTGAGGATTTTTGGCTCCTTTGTCAAAGATGAGGTGGCTCAGTGTATCTGGAGTAGTTTCTGGATCTTCTAATCTACTCCATTGATCCTCAGGTCTGTTACTTTGCCAGTACCATGCAGTTTTTATCTCAGTGGCTTTATAGTATAGTTTTAGGTTCAGAGTTGTGATACCCGCCCCACCATGTCCCTGTTGCTTAGATTGCTTTGGCTATTCTAGGTCTTTTGTGGTTCCAGATGAGAGTTTGAATTTTTTTCTCTAGATCTGTGAAATATGCTGTTGGGATTTGAATCAGGATTGCTTTGAATGTGTAGAGTAGTTTTGTGAGTATAGTCATTTTGCCAATATTTGTTCTTCCTACCCAGGAGCAAGGTATGTCTTTCCATTTTTTGATATCATCTTCTACCTCCTTTTTCAGAGTGCTATAGTTTTCAGAGTAGAGGTCTTTCACTTCCTTCGTTAGATTGATTCCTAAGTATTTTATTTTTGGGGGTGCTATTGTGAAAAGGACTGACTCTCCAATTTCTATCTCAATGGGTCTACTGTTTGTGTATACGAAGGCTATTGATTTTTGAACGTTGACCTTATAACCAACTATGCAGCTATCATTGGCGACTAGGTTGAGCAGTTTTTTAATTGAGTTTTTAGGATCTTCCAGACAGAGTATCATGTCATCAGCAAATAATGACAATTTAACTTCTTCTTTTCCAATCTTTATTCCTTTTATTGCTTTCTCTTGCCTAATTGCTATGGCTAATATTTCCAGAACTAAATTGAACAGAAGTGGTGAGGGAGGACACCCTTGTCTTGTTCCTGATCTTAGTGTGAAAGGTTTCAATTTTTTACCATTTAGTATGATACTGGCTGAAGGTTTCTCATAGATAGCTTTTATTAGTTTGAGATACAGACCATGTATTCCGATCTTCTGTAGGGTTTTGAAAATAAATGGGTGTTGTATTTTGTCAAATGCTTTTTCTGCATCAATTGAGATGACCATATGATTTTTGTCCTTAAGCCTGTTAATATAGTGTAGAACATTGATTGATTTACGTATGTTGAACCATTCTTGCATTCCTGGAATGAATCCAGGAATGGTCAGGGTGTATAATCTTTTTGATAATTCTCTGTATTCTGTTTGCCAGGATTTATTGAGGATTTTTGCATCGATATTCATTGGAGATATTGGCCTGTATTTCTCTTTTTTGGTTGGATCTTTCTCTGCTTTTGGAATCAGGGTAATGGTTGCTTCCAGGAATGAGTTTGGGAGCACTGCTTCCTTTTCAATTTCATTGAAGAGTTTCAGAAATAGAGGCACTAACTCTTCTTTAAAAGTTTTATAGAATTCATCAGTAAAACCATCAGGTCCAGGGTTTTTCTTTGTTGTCAAGTTTTTAATTACGTTTTCAATTTCACAGATTGTTATTGGGGCATTTAACATTTCCATATCTTCTTTATTCAGCTTTGGGAGTTCATGTGTTTCTAGAAATCTATCCTTTTCTTCTACATTTTCCATTTTATTAAAGTATAAATTTTCAAAGTAGGTGATTATTATCCTCTGGACTTCCTCTGGGTTGGTAGTAATTTCTTCGTTCGCATTCCTAATAGCATAGATATGAGCCTTTTCCTTGTTTTGTTTAATGAGGTTGGCTAAGGGTCTATCAATTTTGTCTATCCTCTCAAAGAACCAAATTTTTGATTCATTGATTTTTTTGAACTGTTCTCTTGGTTTCTATTGCATTAATTTCTGCCCTGATCCTTATAATTTCTTGCCTAGTGTGAGCTTTGGGTTTGTTTTGCTCCTCTCTTTTTAGTTGCTTGAGGTTCAGCATTAAATTGTTTATTTGAGCCTGCTCCGTTTTCTGGATGTAGGCTTTCACTGGTATGAATTTTCCTCGTAGAACTGCTTTCATTGTGTTCCATAAATTTTTATATGTTGTACTGGGGTTATCGTTTAGTTGTAAGAACTGCTCAATTTCTTCTCTAATTTCTTCTATGACCCATTCGTTGGTCAGCAGAGTGTTGTTCAGTTTCCATGTGATTCTGAAGATCCTGGGCTTTCCTTTGTTATTCAGCTCCAATTTCAGGGCACTATGGTAAAATAGCATACAAGGGATAACTTCAATCCCTTTATATTTGCTTAAACCTGTCTATGAATGAGCGCATGGTCTATTTTGGAGAATGATCCATGAGCAGCTGAGAAGAATGTATATTCTGACTTTGGGGGGGTGAAATAATCTGTAGTCATCTATTAAGTCCATTTGCTGAAGAGTCTGGTTGAGCTCAAGGATTTCCTTATTAACTTTTTGTCCAGTTGATCTGTCTCTTTGTGACAGTGCGTTATTGAGGTCCCCTACTATTATTGTATTGGAGTTTATCTGGTTTTTCAAGTCCGTTAATATTTGTTTTATATAGTTGGGTGCATTAGAATTTGGAGCATAGATATTTAAGATTGTGATTTCTGTCTCTTGGATTTTTCCCTGAACTAAAAGATAGTGTCCACCTTTATCTCTCTTTATCAGCTTTGGCTTGAAGTTTATTTTGTCTGCAAATAAAATCGTCACTCCTGTTTCTTGCTGTTTCTGGTCGCATGGATTATTGTTTTCCATCCCTTTACTTTTAGTCCATGGGTTTCTTTCTGAATTAGGTGTGTTTCTTGTATGTAGGAGATTGTAGGATCTTGCTTTTTAATCCACTCTGCCAGTCTGTATCTTTTAATTGGCGCCCTGAGTCCATTGACATTAATGGTTATAACTGATATAGGTAAATTTAGTGCTGCCATGTTTTTCTGTTCTTGGCTGTGTTGTTCTACTTTTGCCCTTTCCCCATCAGTTTCTTGTTTGGTCCCATGGATTGGCTCGGTTTGGTCCCATGGATGAGACTCGGTTAGGTCTCATCTTATTTTCTCCAAGATATTCTTTAAAATGTTTTGGAGCACAGGTTTCGTATTTGTGAAGTTTTTCAGGTGGTTCTTTGGCATGGGAGTATCTTATTTCCCCATCAAGTTTGAAGGATATTTTTTCAGGATTCTTTAGCCTGGGTTGGAAGTTGTTTTCCTTTAGGGCTTGAAAGACTTCACTCCAGGCTCTTCTTGCATTGAGAGTTTGAGTTGAGAAGTTCACTGTGATCCGGACGGGCTTCCCTTGAAATGTAACTGCTTTCTTTTCTCTGACTGCTTTCAGTATTTCATTCTTTTTCTGGATATATGGGACTTTTATGATTATATGCCTAGGTGTCTATTTTTTCATGTCATGGGCATGTGGGGTTCTGTATGCTTCATATACTTGTATGTCCAATTCTTTCCCTTTTTCTGTGAAGTTTTCTGCCATTATCTGTGTGAATAGCTTTTTGATGTCTTTAGCATTGTCTCCTGCTTCCTCAGTGACTCCAATCAATCTTATGTTATTCTTCTTTGAATCATCTAGGAGCTGTTGGACTGACTTTTCATTCTCGCTTGCTTTTTTCCATAGATTATGCCTTTCCAGTTCATTGGTTGAGATCCTGTCTTCTAGGTCTGAAATTCAGTCTTCTGCCAAATTCATTCTATTGCGCAAACTTTCCTTTTCTTTCTTAATTTCCTGGGCTTCTGCTTGTAGGTGTTTAAAAGGTTCCAGTGCTTTTGCTGTCTTGGTTTCTATCAACTCCATGATTTCCTCTTTCACTTTATGAATCATCATGTTGACAGTGTCCAATATCTCTGCTTTTGTCTCAGAGATCAGTTCTGATTTCCATTTTACTAGATCTGCTTTGGTTACCATTTCTGAGGGCCCTGGAGACTGGGCTTCAGACTTCTCTATTTTCCTTCCCTCTGTGTTACCTTGAGGTGAGGATCTATGTATCTGAGGCTTTGAGTGTTTCCTCATCTCTGACCTGCCCTGTTTTCTGGTGCTGTTTGTTGCAAGTCACTTTCCTCCTAATATTTAGGAACCCTAAAATAGCAGTGTTTCCTGGGTTGTTCTTTGCTGTCTGTATTGGGACCTAAAGAAAAACCCCTAGTTCTGGCACACCATATGAGCCACTCAATCAATACAGTCAGTATACCTTCTGCTGTCTGGCGTAGAGGCAGGAAGACTGTAGCTCCTGAACTGCTACAATGGCACTGCCTGAGTTTTCAATGGGCCCGCCTGCTCCCCAGTACAGAGTCTCTGTGCTCACTTGTGCCGTCGGCCTGAAGTTCAGCAGGCTGTAGGCCTGTGCAGCTGCAATGTTAGGGGCTGTTGTTCCAACAGGCCCACCTACTCACCAATACAAGGTGACAGGATGTGCTTCTGTAGTTCCTGTGGAGAAAGTCAGACTCTGACCTGCTAACCTCAGGCCCTGGGCACTCTTTCAGAGTGGGCTTGGAAACCAGTAAGCTCTAACCCCGGGGCAAATTCCGTGATGCTGACTCGGTGCCACAGTCGCCGTTTCCTGAGCCACCCTCTGCTAAACTCAGTCCCTGGGCACTCTTCCGGCGTGAGCCTGGAGGCCAGTAAGCTTCAACCCTGGTGCAGATTTGGTGGCACAGTCACCATTTCCCGAGCCACCTGCTGCTAAACTCAGTCCCTGGGCGCTCTTCCAACGTGGGCCTTGAGGCCAGTAAGCTCTAACTCCGGCGCAGATTCGGTGACACAGACTTGGTGCTGCAGTTGCCTTTTCCTGAGCCACCCACTGCTGAACTCAGTCCCTGGGCGCTCTTTCGGAGTGGACCTGGAGGCCAGTAAGCTGCAACCCTGGCTCAGATTCAGTGGCACAGTCCCTATTTCCCGAGCTGCCCGCTGCTAACCTCAGTCTCTCACACTCTTCCAGCACGGGCCTGGAGGCCAGTAAGCTCTAACCCCCCTGCAGATTCAGTGATGCAGACTCGGTGCCGCAGTCACCGTTTCCCGAGCCGACTGCTGCTAAACTCAGTCCCTGGGCACTCTTCCAGCATGGGCCTGGAGCTCATTTTAATTATTTCTGTTTCTTCAAAGTTTGGAAAAGTGCTTCTATATTACTCTGCTTTTATATCACTTAATATTTCCATATTACTCCTTAATTTCCTCCCCTGACGTTTAGACACAAATGTATAATACTCACTAATCAAGCAAAAGCTTCTATATGCTGTGGTTCATCAACAGTGGAAGAAATATTTGTTTTTCCCACTAACAGCAGATTCTGGAGTCTACTGTACTGGTTGGTTTCTAGACAAAATGTTCCTGTATCTTTTGTTCATTTTTATTAGTACATGTTTATGGCATATTTAAGAACTCAATTATCAAGGGCCAAGGATTTTACTCAGTGGTTCCAGAGCCTGCCTCCTAAACACAAAGCCCTGAGTTTGATCTCTGATATCAAAGTAAACAAAGAACTCAACTATCAATACATTGGGTTTTTATCCTTGATACACTTTCTCTTTATGGACACTAGAATCATGTAACAACAGGAAAAAGTTAATGGACCGTCTCAAATTAGCCAAATTTATTGCAGAAATCAAGAAATAATCTAAGTACTTACCTGACTCTCTCCCATAACCCCAGATGACGGTGGGCACCTCTTTTCTCCACGTGGGTGTCTGGCTTCATCTTCATTTCAGTGCACAAATAAGGCAGAGATACGACGAAGTTATGCTTTTCAAAATTATCATATGTAATCTGCAATTTCAGAAAGATGTTAATTCATAGATTACAAATTTTAACTACTTACCAAACATTATTTTACACATCATTTGGGGCAATGTGAAGAAAAAAAACACCCAATTGAGAACATTTTTAGGAGGTTCACAATGTGTTTAACTCAAACTCAGTGAAACAGGGGAAATGAAAACCCATTTTATTATTTAATTATTTAACCCATTAGCTACACATATAATATTTCTAAATACTTAAAATATATGATATATATAATATACATATAAGTTTGAGGAGGGCAAATTTCACTATGGAGTCTAGGCTGGCCTTGATCTTGAGATTCTCCTGCCTCAGACTCTTGAGTACTAAGATTATAGGCAGTCGTCTACTAGGTGTGTTGAACTTTTTAAAATTTCAGTTTATATTTGAATATCATACATTCAAACAGAGGAAGATAATACTACCAAATTTTTCATGTGTATTATTCGTGCCTCTGTAATGTTTTTCAACTTAATGTTTTTCTCTCTTCTAGATGCTTGCTTCTGGCCTCCTTTCTCTACAATAGCCTCTTGATTTATTTATAGCAGGTCTTTCCATGTATGACATTCAGCTGGCTTCTATTTGTCACTATGAAATGGGAGGAAAATATTTCTTCAGAGAAGAATGCATGATATTTCTATAAAGACACAAGAACTCTTTTGTGGAAAAGGCAGTGTTTATCTTTATTGTGGGAGCATCATATAGCACTCTCTATGGTCCTGTAATGGGATGCCAAAGACTTCATATTTAGCAGGATTCCCAGAAACAGCACAAAACGGTGAATGGAGCCTGTGATTTGATTCATACTGAGCATTGGTACTAATAATGCACAATCCTTAAGGCATATCACTTTTCTTTCTGAGACAAAGTCTAAACATGGATCATGATTGTATTACACTGTTAAATGTTTCTAGCTTGAATCTATCAAGAGAACTCAGTATAACTCATAAACTTTTTGATTGTTACTGTTAACTTTTCCTAGTGCTCCCATATCTTACGGAAGCCTCTTCAATCCATAGGAGTATTCTCAGATTTCAACTCCTGGATTTTAAAAAATCAACACATGAACTTAATTGGTTGGGCATAAAATGCCATTATAATTAAGTAATGAGAATGAACACATTTTTTCCAGTAATAGAATGAATGTACTCTGTTCTTGGAGGAAGAGATTTCCATCAGGTTTAGTTGTAAGGGAATCTTATGGCTCTTTTCTCTTACATTAATCACCATGTCCTCACCTCCTTCCTAGATGTGGTACCAGTGACCTGACACAGAATGCACAGGGTGAAGGAGACTGTATTGTGTAAGTGTGGTGATCACTGTTATTTCTGCTCTCTTCTCATCTGTCTCCACACTACCTAGCTCCTGAGTCTGGGCCCCAAGAACCCCACTATTGGGAATAATCCTGTTTGAGAGAAATAATTGGTTGATTGAAACTGGCTAGGCCTTCTGGTCAGCCTACAGACTTTAGACTTAACTTTTATCTTCACTTTTGGTAGCAACAGGAACTTGATGATCAAACAAGTTGTGATTGTTTGGGGCAGAACTACATAAAGATCTACACAACATCTCAAGGAGGATTGCTGAAATCTTCCCTACCCTGCAGGATCTTCATCTACATAACCTCCAGCACTATTACTTGTGTTGGCCCTGCCTCCCAGGTCTTTTGGAATGTATAGAATAAAAAGTGCAGCCATCTTGGATCTGGGGGAATGAAAGGTTTGGCAGACTGGGTTCTGGGGTCTTGACTACCCAGAGTGGCATGGATCAGGCTTGAGCTCAGCTTCTTCTCTAAGTTTTCAGTTTTGCCTTATCATTGATTATTTTTCCATGTGCCATCAACTCACAGGAGACCACAACCTAATCAAAGGTTCTAATTATCTTCCCTTGCCCTGTTTCCCATACCAAACACGGAAACTTTTCATTTGTACCTGGGATTTTTGTTTCAGCAGCAATGAAGTGCAACAGCCACCATTCTGCTCCTCCTTCTAATTCATTCTTCATCTCACTCACTAGGTCCATGCCCATGACAAAATACTTGTTCAGACTTTAGTGATCCTCTTTAACTTTAGTTTGTGGGCACTCCTGAAAAAATGGAACTCAGAAGAAGCAGACAATATAAGAATTGGTAATCTTGGTAACTAAAGAAGTATTAATTGACCCAGAACTAACACTTCCATTTGACCAATAGGAGAGTATTTCCCTTTATCTCAGGTCTTCTATACCTCTGTCAACATTTAGTCACATATTTCAGATGGAAAATTCCAGAGATAAATTAGAAATTGTTTAAGAGTTCATTTTTGGACATAATTGTTTACAATTTACACTGTTGAATAATAAGATGAAAACTTTCATATTATTGCTTCATCCTTCCTAGGATGCAACTTATCTTTTATTCTAGTATATCCACACTGCCCTCGCTATCCACTTGCACTGATCATTTTTCTGTCCCTGGGGTGAAAAATATTTGACACACACAACTTAACTTTAAAAAGGTATATTTTGGCTTTTGGTTTCAAAGGTTTTAGTCCACAGTCACCTGGCTCTGAGGCAGAAACAACATGATGAAAATGTTGTCAAAGGAAAGCAGCTCAGCTCATCTGAGAAGCAAAGAACTGTGGATGAGGCAGAGAGAAAGTGCAGAGATCATACAAAAGGCATAGGATCATGTAGCCATGCCCCAGACATGCTGATATCTCCAGTGCATCTCAAGCCAATGAAGAGGAGAATCAAGAGAGGCAAGCATAACCCACATGTCAGTAACCACAACGTTTACCTATTCTATTAGAAGTGTTTTAAATGTGTCTTGGAAGTTTTGATTAATTGTATCCTCATTGTTAGTAATTCCAGAAATTTAAATTTTTTTTTCATTTCTTTTAGTTTTTGATTCCCCAAAATACTCTGATTTGATTTCTATTGGTTGCTTAATATATAGGTTATGGTTAAATTTTTCTGGAGTCTTTGCTTTTTCTAAAATTTCTACTGCTGTTACAATTTTCACTGCAAATTGCTTTCATAGTACGCATCGAGTAATTTCTATTCTTTTGTGGACCAGTACATGATCTATTTTGGAAAAAGTAACATGTTCTGCTGAAAATAATGTACACCCCATTGTAGAGAGATAGAATACTCTCTCTAAATCCATATGTTCAAGATGTTATTCAGCTCTGGCATTTCTGTGCTGTTTTTATTTGTTTACTTGAATCTATCTCTTGTGAAATGGAGAGTAAATATTCCATACTCTGATTGCATTAGTGTTTGTTTGATCTTTGAACTTCAACCTTTGTTATTTTATGAAGTTAGGTGCTCAACTATTTATTGAATATGCATCAATTAGTGGTAACTCCTTGTTGAATTGTTCCTCTAACTAACATGTAGTCACCTTTGTCTCTTCTAATCAATCTTAATTTCAAGTTAACCACTTTGATATTAGAATTGCTAATCATGTTTGTTTTCAATTTAATACAAAAATCTTTTTTTCTTTCCTTTAATTTTTAATCTATTAATATCTTTCTGGATAAGTTGAGTTTCTTAAATGTTGCAGATTGTTTAAGTCTATTTTATGGATCAATCAACCATTTTATGTCTTTTGATTGGAGGGCTGAGGCCATTGACACTGAGAGCCATTACTAAGATCTTTAGGTTAGTTACTATCATTGTGGTTTTTTTTATTTTTAAAATTCAAGCCTTTATTGATAAATTATGAGTACATATTTTCATCATATTCAACATTGAGAGTTTGTACAAGAATGTGACATGACTTACTTCTCATTTTTCCCCTCCCTCCACGCTGCAACCCCACCCCATATTCATAAACTTTGTTTCCCTTTTCTTTATTTTTATATTCTATCTTTTCCTGGTTTTGATTTTTGGTGCTATCTATTCACTGACCTCACTAGTTTCCTCTGTAATTTGAGCTATATCCAATTCACTATTTCTGTTTAGAGTATTCTCAAGTATTTTATTTCAAGATCATTTAGCATTGATATATCTTCTCAGCTTATCTTTTTCATGAAAATACCTTATTTCTTTCTTTATTTTGAAGAAAAGTTTTACAAGTCAATTTAATCTGAATTCAAAGTTATTTGCTGTTGAGGTTTAAAATATTTCACTGCAAGCTCTAAGTTTTGTGCTGAGAAATTTACAGTGACTCTAATTGCTTTACATTTATGTGTGTGTGTGTATTTATTTTACTCTGACTGATTTATTCATTATTTATTTATTTTACTGAATATCTTAATAATTTAATAAGGCTAAGCTTCTGTGAGCTTTTTTTCAATTAAATTATTAGCTGTTTTATGAACATAGCTTACTGTTATTTTAAACTCTTATGGTTGGGGAATTTTCTTCCATTATTCCTGTAATCATGTTACTCAATCTATCTGTGTGATCTTGTAACTTTTGCCTGACTCTAGCCTTCCATTGGCTTCTTGTTGGCATCTAGCAGTATTTGCACAGTTTTCTCTAATTTTCCTTTTGCCTCTTTCTTTATTGTAATTTAGTATTTTGTCTTAATTATGAGACTTTATTTTTTCATAGTGGTCATTTCTGTGATGTATGAATTCTATTTAGTTTTAAAATTTCAAGTATTTCTGTCTGATATCTTCATGAGGATTCCATATAATTATTGGATCTGTCACTCATATTTTGAATCATTTTGATTAGTCATCTAGTATTTTACCTCTTTTCCCAAAATTCACTGTAGACATGCTAAGCAAAATTTCTGTGAACTTTTATTTCATCTCCTCTTGAACTCATCTATTTTCTTCATCTCTTATATGAGCTTATCATAGATTTCTGATACTTGGTATTTGTTTTCCTATCCCTTTGTGGTTCCTTGCTCTGCCGTGGGAGAGGTGGGAGAATTTGGAATATTTAATTCCTCGCTTCCTCATTCTATTATGTGTACCTGTGTTTAATTTTGTGTGAGTGTGTGTATAATATATAACTATATATTACATAGATATAATATTGTATATACCCTATTTTGCACTCCTTTTCTTCAGGGTTATTGTTCAGTTGGAGACTAGAAAAATGAGGAGGGTTTATGGATGATATAGAGCTTTTTAGTAGAATGTCCCCATCAATAATTTCCAGATTTTTATGCTCAGTGCAATTAAATTTTATTTGCTGCTGCTAATTACTGAAATTATTTCAATTATATCCCTAGGATTTGCTGAAAGAATTACTTCTGGTTGTAACTATATCAAACTTAAAACACTTTTATGTAGTACTCTTTCTAGTTACACTTCCCTATCTTGTCTAATATGAAGGCACACTATGGAAATTCATTATTTGTGTTTATTTTTCAGTGAGGTAGGCAAGGTAGTGTGGGAAGTGAAGGAGATCACCCTGATGAGGCTGCAAACTCATAAAGTGACTTCTCATATTAATAATCTGAATCTGCATATTAGAGCACAATACTTCGTTTTATACCAATCAACATTGGAATGTGAAAATGAAACAATTCTCTACACCACTGGTCACATGGAGTGTTCATTTTTCCCTCAATGGGGAAGGAGACAAGAAGTATGATCTTGTGGACAGATAACAGAGCTACCAACTGATGGCTGATAGATGCTAACTACCAGGTAAATAACTGACAAGACTATCAATTGATGGCTGATGCCAAAGTTTATTAAAATCACACATGCATAAGTGGTGCATAGTGCACATGAGGAAGTGGTGGTTATAATATCTGGCCTGGGGGAAATAAGAAGGAAGGTAACCTGAGTACAAGTAAACATGCTAAGCAGAGTATATAGGACATTTTGCAAACTCCAACAGAACCACAGGTTGAGTTAGCCAAATATGTAGAGTAATGTGTCATAATCAGCAAGAAGGAACATAGAGGAGTTTCATCTCTCCACATAGAATGGCTGCCATTTCAGATTCAGCCAACAGCAAATGTTGGCGAGGCTGCGGAGAAGGAGGAACGTTTCTTCCCTATTGGTGGTACTGTAGACTCCTACAACCACTGTCGAGATCAGTTTGGAGATTCCTCAAAGAGCTAGGATTGGAGGTCCCATTTGACCCGGTCATTGCCCTGCTAGGTATATACACACAAGAATTAAAAGACTCATATCACAGTGACATATGTGCACCCATGTTTATAGCAGCCCAGTTTGTGATTGCTACATCTTGGAAACAACCCAAATGTCCATAAACTGGAGACTGGATAAAAAAGCTGCGGTTCTTCTACAGAATGGAGTATTACTCCACCATAAAAAGTGATAAGTTTGAATCATTTATACTTAAATGGACATACCTTGAGAATATGCTCATCAATGACATAAATAGGTCACAGATAGGTACATATCCCATCTTTTCTCTGGTGTGAGAAAATAAAGATGTAAATGAGTCCTAGCATTGTATGTTATATATTGTGTAATAGAAAATGCTCAAAGTAAAATAAGGTGAATGGGGAAAATAATGAGATTATAACAAAAAAGTAAGGAAACAAATTTTATGTATATGGGGGGCTGGTAGGGTGAGTAGGGCTAAGGGAGAAAAAGAGAATTAAATTGTGTCATATACTGGTACAAATGTCCATTATGGAGTGCAGTCATGATGCCTATATGTAATGTACCAATAAAGATTTTAAAAACTTTACATTTTTTCCTTTACTTTTTACTTTCACTAGTATCTCTGGTAAGATTTCAAATAAATTTGTTCCACCCCTTTTTTTTCTGATCAGCACAAATTTAATGTTCCCAGTCTGATTCCATGTATAGCTAATTCTTGGATTGCTTACCTGGATTGAATATATAATATATATATATATATATATATATATATATATATATATATATATATAGTATCAAGACTTAGTTGTTCCTTTGTCAGAGAAAGATATCAGAAGGACTAATTGGAACTGCAAACTATTCTTGACAAGCACTGAATTGTGGGTAGTTGGGGGATTGTTGGTTTGGTATGGAACATGGTGTGTCCAGAGAAGAGTATATTTGAATACTCAGAAGCAAACGGAATCTCCACTAAGCATGGTGTTGGAGCATGAATATATCTGCTAAGGAGTCCAGCTTCTGTTTTTCATGCCCTGGAAAGCCAACAGTGTGTTTTTTAGCAACAGAAGACTGGATCTGAAAGTTTGCAACAAATTCATTCTGGCAGAATTTTTTCTGAGCATTTGTGGCTCCAATTTTTTCTTCTTCTTTCTCTTAGCTTAAGCTCTGCTCAAGGCAGACAACCAACTCCTATCAGTGCTGAATCTCTAGTGAGAACTAAGGCACTTAGCTGAGAGCAAGCATACTTCCCTGTGGATGCATAGAGGATGATATCAGAAATATTCTTCTAACCATTTGCTATTTAATTATCAGTATCTCTGATAATGTCAAGCATGTCAATTTTCTCTTTCTCATTAAACAGATTCCTTCATTTTTAAAGGATCCCTACCCTACCATGCTTTATTTTTCAATGTAAAAACAACTGAGTGTTGAGAGCCTTCTCTGTAACACAAACTCTCCTGTAAGCCAGAGACAGAAGAGATAAGGGAAATTGGTGATACCCTTCCTCTTAATGCAGGTTGCATATGAAACGACTCATAAATTGGTACCATAGATATATTTTATCATTCGTTCCTAAAAATTGGTTTACCGCTGTTCCCTTTCATAGTACGAACAGCTTTTCTATGAGGCTGAGCTCAGGGCCAGCCTGAACTACAAAGTGAGACCCTGTCTCAAAAAAATAATAATAATTTATTTATTATATCAGAGTGAAACTTGTTCTGATAAATTGTTAATGAATAACTCTATTCTACATTGATATTGCAAAACCTCTCTCCAGCAATTACAGAATGTCACAGCCCCTTTATAAGTAATATTGAAAGACCACATGTGAGTAAAACTCTGAGAGTAACATACATTCAGTTTGACCATCATGGAAACTTCTATTAAGCAGTTAATGCTGTATGACAATCTACAAGTAAAACACATATGCTTGGTGTCTGTGCTGTGAAGTATTGTAACCTAAAATAGCCCCTGGGTCCCTAGAAAATTTGCACTCAGTAGGAATTTTCTGAACAGTGTGACAGTTACTGTGCTAGAAGTAAATAAAAACTAAGATCTTTTGTGGGGTTGCTCTCAACCTACTTCCCACTGTTTTCATTTCAATAGTCCTCAAAAGCCATGTGTTGGAGGCTTCCTCTCCAACCTGTGGCATCCTTAGTAGTGGTTAAACTTTTAAGAGGTGTGGCCTACTAGGAAGATGTCAGTTTGCCAATGTCATGACCTTGAGTAGAATAGTAGGATGCTGGCCTCTTCCAGTCTCTCTCTTCTTGGTCATCAAGCTCTGAATAGCACTGTTCTACCACATGCTTCCTATCATTATTGTTACCATCTGGCCAGTGGATTCTTCCTTCAGCCCAGAAAGAACTGTAAAGTGTAGAGTCAAAAGAGGACTGAGAAAAAGTAGTTATTGTAGAGCAACAGTAGCAGACTGCATTTACTGTACAGTAAAAGCAAAAATCTGCCAGCAAATGAACCTGGAAAGGGGTCTACTTGGGTTTAAAAGAGACTCTTTGTCTAGGAGTTTTGTACCCCCAAAATAACTGCACTCAGCCAAGTTGAGGTCAACTTGTGGGTTTATAATAGGAAAGTCTAGCCTAGACATGGTTCTATAGGAGCTCTGTGTGAAGAGCTTGTGGATTCTAGCAAATTCCAATAATTGCAACTTAAAACACCCAGGGAATAAAGGCTTTGTTTACTGTGCCTTGAGGTATTCTGGACTTGGTCATAAGTGCATCCTTTGATGTATCTTTCTCACTCCTATTTTCTCTGGCAGCCTGTCCCATTTGTGGATTCTTTTTGTCAGAATGTCTCTCACATTCCTTTCCCTAATGGGTCACTATCATTCTAAATTTTCTGCTCAGCACAGCCTCTGGTTAGGCTAGGTAGTGCGACCCAAATCTGTACAAATAGAACCTAAGCCCAGGACCCCTGTAGAGGGCTCATAGTTCATCGTCTCTGAGTCTTTTATTGTCTCCCTGCTGCAATGATTCTGTGCCAGATCATAGCCCCCAAATAATGAAGCCAGCTGACCATGGCCTAAAACTACATCTCTAATCCTAAATGAATGTTTTACATTATAAGCTGTTTATCTCCAGTATTTCATCAGTGACAGAACGCTGACTAACACACCATTTTAGAGATACAAAATAGAACTGTGTGACTGTTGTTGCTCTACCTGTCTTCACAGCATGACCCGTTTGAATATCAGTTTTTCTCCCAGGGAGCAGGGAAGACCAGGAGAGGCTGTGCGATTATCAGCACTGTCAACGCCACACTGCTAGATTCTTCCACTTCCAAGCCAGGACTTTCCATAAAATAAAGACAAGGTCAAATGAGTAAGACAATACGATTATTCAGCTTCTTTCCATCAGCTGATCTGCTAGTCCACAAGTACTTTGCAAATATAGAACAGCTGTCACTTAACTCCACAGTATCAAACTCTTTATCCTCTCCCCCAAATAAGCAAACTTTAATTGTAAGTTCTACATTCTACTCTCCATTAGCCGTTTTTCTTTGTGTATTTTCTTGGCCTTTGTTTTTCCTCCAAATTCTGTGATATACAAGATGATTCAATCCAATAATTGAAAAAGACTGCCAAAATACTGTCTGATGTTATCTGAAGAAGAGTTATAGTAGGTTTCTGATAAATAAGGCTTTAGTAGAGAGATTAAATGTCCATATGGTCAGAACAATATAAGAAAACCCATGTACTTTCCTAAAGGTGAGTCCAACAGGTCATGCTTTGCTTTTCAGATAGGCATGCAGAATATATGAATAAAAGGAGAATGTGAGATTGAAACGTATTAGAGACCACTGGAGAGATGCATATACATACATATAAACATGCAAATACACACATATATCTGTATTTCACCTTTGTGGAAGAGTGTAAATGGGATTTCAGTAACAGAAGGCACAGAGAGATAACTTGAACAAGTCTATAATGAGCAGATGAGAGGATAAAGAGAATTCAAAATGATACACAGAAAGGTGCACTTGGAAAGTTTGGAAAGAAAGAGATTATTTGTTCAGGAAAGGGTTTAGGGACAAGGTGCTCTCCACTATGTTAGAAGTTTGAAAGTAGAAGAGTATAAAGCAATACTAAAGAAAAACTTCCATTTTGAAAGGAATATAGACTGATACTGCTTACTTTTTTAATCCCTAAAATTGAAAAAATATAATCAAGCTTACCTTAGAAAGATATTTGGCTGTATTGACTTTCTTTTGGTAGAATAAAATACCGGGTATATACAATTTAAATAACAAATCTTTGTTTTTGCTTAATGTTTTATAGGTTTCAATCCCTAAGAAGCATGATAGAAAAGAATACCAGAGCAAGGCTGATCAACTAATGGATGCTTAGATACAGAGAACAGGAAATCAGTCATAAAAGAAAGGGTCAGGGACCTGGTACCATCCCAAGGTCATTACTTCAGGACTCATTTAGAACACTCAGGTATGCTTCATCAGCCTCCTGGGAATCTCTCAAAACAAAGAAGTTGACAGTTAAGATAACCACAACACCACCTTGTCGGAGACTTGCTGCTATCTTCAAGTGAGAAATCAAGGAAGGATAGTTCAATGAGGTCTTAGGCAAGTAGAAAAGATGGTTCAAAAAAAGGTTTTGCAAAGTCTAGAATTGTCCAGTCCTAAAACCAACCTCCAATTTGTTCTGGATAGAATTATGCAGAGCTTTATATTAATGGGCATGAGCAAAGTTGCCAAGGTATATAAGGATGGGCAAACTGTTAGTCTCTAAAAGTAAACTCTTAGTTTTGTCATGGCTTTATTTTCTAGGCAACTAATTCTTGGTAGAAAAGCTGTACAATTGTATTCTTGTATTAATTATTGTAGAAGCAGAAAAAATACTTTTCATTCCAAAATTGTTTAGCATGGGAGAGAAAAAAATGGTTCTAGTTATTACTGAACTTCAAAGAAGTTTTAATGAAGACATTAGGATTAATGATTATATTAATCATTTTTCTATCACTCCAACAACATATCAAACATGTGGAACTTAAAGGAAGAGATACCTATTTTGGTTCATGGTTTCAGAGGGTTCAGTCTTTTGTTTGCTGGCTCCAAGGAAGAAACAACCTGATAGAAGAATGTGGCAGAAGAAAGCTGCTCATCTTCTGGCATCTGGAAAGCAGAAAGAATGATAAGGAGTGCATCCTTCCAAGTTACTCTCCAGGGACTTGTTTCTTCCAACAAGGCCTTACCTCCCAACACATGCAAATATGAACTCATCAGTGGATAAATTCACCAATGATTATACAAGCCTTATAATTTAAAGACCTTTTAAAAAACTACTTCTGAACACAGTAGGCTTCAGGAGATCATTTTAGATCTAAACCAAAACACTCAGAATTAGAAAGTAGATTAAACCTCCATAGGTTGAAGAAACCTTGAGCTGAAAAACTCATGCACGTGATACTTTCTGCTGATTTTGTGTCAGTTTGGTTCCCTATTTATTAGTTTTGCAACCTCTTTAATGTTTGTTTTTACCTCTGAAGTGATAAAAGGATGGCTTCCAATGTGTTGATTGTGGGAACAGTTTCCATTCTCATTGGGGAACTTCTTTGCCTTCTTTATCCTGGAGAAAAACCCACAGGAAGCAAATAGCCAAAGCTAGCTCCCCATCAATATCAGCCTCAGGGCCCCCCAAAGCCCCAGCCTTTACACATTTATCTCTTCTTGTTCTGTGTCAATTTCAACAGTGGGGAATGCCCTGGGGCTAAAATAGACACAAGACCCAAATGAATCAATGTCCTATAAGCCAAATGCAATGCCTTCAAGCAAGGCAGAGCAATTATTATCCAACACATTGCCCCTGCTGGTTCTCAAGGACAAGCAGGAGAAGAGAATCCATCACAGCCCTGCCATTTACATGTACTTTAAGTGGCAGCAACTCTTTCGTGCAGACATCATTTATTTGCATTTGGTGTCATTCTTCTGAGGGTGACAACCTATGTGAAGAAAATGAAGAAGACAAGCCACTAAGCGACTGGGTTTAAAATGCAAACTGAGTTAGGAAAGAGACTATTCTTCAGGGAGGGAGAAACTCTCCCTGATGAGAAAGCAGGGCATTAGCAGATTAAATAAATAGTAAAGTTTTCACTTACGCCCTGCAGCGATGAATAAATTGTGTGTGTATATGTGTGTGTACACACACATTTACATTATATATACAAAGACAAGGTGGTATGATATCATATCATGCATTTAACTCCTCTGTGAGGAATATAGAAGAGACAACATCCTAATGGTGGAAATAGAAATATAAAGAACATTATAGGATTGGGTGATCTGGTGAGCAAGAGAAATCAGCAAAGGGTTTTGGTTTATATCTAAAATGATACCCTGATGTTCCTTGCAAAGATTCAATGGCACAAAAAGGACAGAGGATACAGACTTTACAGAATAAACTCAGAGAGTCGTTAAATAAAATATAATAATTACATAATGGCAATAAACAACACATTTTGAGACAGAAAATTTTATTTCTAATTTGTAACATTGTGTTAATTATAATGCTTTATTTTCAAGGATACAGTGAAAGAGGACTTCCAGTGTCTGGTAGGAATGGCGAGGAGATGCCCTGTCTGGCATCAGTTTTTGGAAAATTGAAAGATTATGAAAAGGACAGAGACAAACACTCTCAGCATGAAGAATCTCACATTAGAGAGAAAATGTTTTAGTAGAAGGTAGTGTCTCCTAGGTGGTAATTGCGACATCAGTGGAAGACAGGAGACAAGAATGCAGAAGACAAGACGTGAATATACAGAGTGAGGCTGAGCAGAGCACTCTGCAAGGCCGTGAAGAGCAGAGAGAGAAGCACTGAGGAATTCCATGCGGTAGTGATCAACCATTGCCTCCCTGCCCCACCCAACTAAAGGCTCAGCCTCCTGTAAGATCAGTTTCAAATTTTAAGATTTTGTTCTTTCAAATTCTAAAGGATATTTCATAGAATTATATATTTTATAAGCATTTTATACTTTATTTCTTGCTAAACAAAGACATGTGTCTCTCTCAATTTGAACCAGTCTTCGTTGGTACTCATTTTATGTTGTCCATTTATTGCATTCAGTTGTGAAATTCACATCTGCCTCTCTTGTCAACTCAATATAAGGTCTTTGAAGTTCTTTATTCATTTATGCTTTTCTCATTATGGGATACAGTTGGACATTTTCACTTAGAAAGTGTTCCATTTCATGTCCTGGGAGGAGCAGCTGGAGAAGACAGAAAACACTTTCAAGACATAGTTCTTTGAAGACTAAGGCAGTGTGAGGGAGCCTAGGTGAGATCCAGGAAGGGCAGTTTAGACAGCAGTGCAAGGAAATGCTGGTGGAAAGTGCTGAAGGAAACCAAATATGCAATCATTATAAAGCCTCCATTTGGAGGAGTTGGTCATAGAGAATTAATGTAAAACATAGGATAACAGAATTAACATAATTTATAGAGAGTAAATCTGTGAGATTCTAGCCAGACCAGAGAGATCTTAATGATATTAATATAGTGTGAATTGTATCAGGATTTAAGCTTCAAAGCTCTGGGGAGATTGAGAAATGAGAAGTACAAAAAATCTAGTTGTAAATGTTTTTAATTATTCAAATCTTTATCGGTACATATACACATCATGATTACACTCAACAATGAGAATTCGTATCAGTATATGACACAACTTAATTCTCATTTTTTCCCATTCCCTTACCCACCCTACCACCCACCTCCTATACACATAAGCTTTGTTTCTTTTCTTTTTTTATTATCATCTCATTATTTTTCCCCTTGTTATTTCCCCTTACACCCCTTTTCCTTTTTAATATTTTCTATTTCACAATTTGTACCTACTTGGAATTTTAAGTATAGCTGCTTGTCTCCTTAGAAAGTGGTGGTAAATACCTGCTATATGAAGCAGGAGTGTTTATAAGATATTTGCTGATCAAAGAGAGAGGAAGAGGCCATATACCTCCCCAAAGTTTCAAGATTGAAACACTAGAGCAGGAAATGACTTCCATTTATTCAGTCAACACCTAAAATTCTCCATCTTTGTCAAATGCATTTCAATAGGGCCAGCAAGAGCAATCATATATATATATATATATATATATATATATATATATATATATATATATATAGTTTGAATTAATTCAAACATTGGGCAGGGCCACACTGCAGCTAAAAACAAGAAAAAGGACTTCAAAACTGCTTCAGGAGGGTACGGCATCATGGGAAGAAGAGTTCTGAAATGAGGAGAGTAATAAGGTTAGTGGTAATGTGTCTTGTACTGCAATACATGTTTTTAAATTTAGTCATTCACCATATGTTTTGATCACACCATGTGATTCTATTAGTTCTGTTACTTTGGAGACCCCCAACTTGAAGTGTATGAAGATTTACAGGTAACTCTCATTATTCTTCACAAATACATTATATAAAAATCATTATCCCTGATTAGAACACACTAAACCACTGTTCCTAGGGCAACTTGTATTATCATCCAAATATACTATATGAACAATAGTCATAAGTCCTAAAATCAAGTCATTCTGGTAAACTGTATTTTCCTCATTTTGCAAAAGAAATAATTAGGCTCAGAAATATGACATAACCTGCCTGAGGCCTCCCCACTCACAAATGCCAGAGTGGGGCTTCAAGTGCCATCCTGCCCATCCTAGGGCTGGGCTTCTATTAGTGTGAACACTCCCCAGAACTGTGGGCAGCTCAGTTTCCCTTGAGAGCTAAATGAGAAGGTAGAACTCCACCTGGCCCAGCCTCTGCTGGGAAATGTGCAGACCAGGGACTCAACTTCTTTGTTATTTCCACATGTCTGCTAATGACCAGAAAATATCAATAGTATTGATTACTGGATCACACATATATTTTAGAAAGTAGAAAAAAAATCTATCAATCCATTAGTAGTTAACATTCACTAAAATTAGTGAAAATAAATATATTAGAATGTGGGAAAATATATGTATTGTGAAAATAAAATATTTTTCTATTACTCAAATTAAATTGATACGTAAACTAGTTTAAGAATTAAGATGTAATTGTAATCACCACAGCAACCATTAAGAAAATAAATTCACAATTATACAAATCATGACAAAGTTATGAAAAGATGCAAGAGGTAATATCCTTAACATAAAAAAAAATGGAAGGTAAGAGCAACAAAAGAATAAAAAACATTTATGAAACTATCTGAAAACAAATAGTGAAACAGTGGAACTAAAACTCCTACTAAAGTAATTACATTAAACATAAATACATTAATTATTCTATATAAAGAGCAAAGAATAACATCATGAATTAAAAACGGGGGGGAACTCAATCCTACTCTATATGCTGTGTAGAAATAATCAATATTCAAACATACAAATAGATAAAAAGTGGAAAATACTCCATGCAAACTGTAATCAGATAGAATGTCAAGATTTGTATGAGATGAAGTACAACTGAAGACAAAAGCATTGCTAAGGACAAAATAATTATAAAAATAAAACTGTCATTGGACTCCAGTAAGCAAAGGAGCTTCATATAATGCAAACAGCTCCCATACTGAATTTAATTTATGCAAGTGTGTTCCAAAAAGTATAATATTATGTATCTTTTCTCTCTTATGAGAAAGTGAAGATGTAAATGAGTTCTAGTATATATAGCAGATATTGCAAAATAGAAAATATTTAAAAGGAAACAGTGTAAGAGTAAATAATGAGGGACAAAAGAATGTGATAGTAATAAAAAAAAGAAACAAAGCTTATGTATATACGGGGTGCAGTGTTGTAGGGTGAGTAGCACAATGAAAAACAATGAGAATCAAGTCATGTCATATACTGGTACAAACTCTCAAAGTTGAATGTGATGATAATGTACCAATAAAGATTTGAATTAAAAATAAATAAATATACATGTATATACAAGGAAGGCAAAAAATACATGAAAGAAAAACTAAAGAGCTCCAGAAATAAACAGCATGGCAGTAAGTGCTCAAGACTTCAACACCTCACTTCTGGTAATGATGTTTTGGATGTCAATTTCATAGGGACATGTGAACTACACACTTTAAATCTTAATTGGTACATTACCAATACACATCATCATCATGTTCAACATTGAGAGTTTGTACCAGAATAGGATCACACTATAGGCACCGTCCTGCAAGGAAAGGCTGGCCACATCATTTTCCCCATCTGCTCACTAGACTTCAGGCTAAACTCCTTACTCTGAGGTTTGCTTATAATGAGATATTTTCTCTTCTTTGCCTCTAAGTCAAGAAGTTCAATTCTTCAAATTCATGTAATCTTTATTTTGTATTAATTTTTATTAGTGCATATTTGCAGTGCATATCAATTACTTTCATCCTAGGGAGTAGGTACATGTGTGGATATGCAGTGATTAATGAATCACGGATGAATTTTTGTACTTTCCATTAATTATTGACATTAATTTAAAGCACATCTCTCCTCACCTAAGAGTGTTTTCATAATGTCATATAATTTTTTCCAGTGTAGTGAAGTCAGGAATTATAATTGAAGAAAAGACAAACTATCTCCTTCTTTTCAAAGCAATGATTTAACAGTTTTGAGTTCAAAAGCTAACAAAGGCATCAGTGTCAGATGGAAGCAGAGCAAATATCACAGAAAAACAAATAAAAGTTTGGCTTTTAAATTTCCTTCTGTGCCATTGACCAGACTGTTCAATGATTGTGTCTATATGTGTGTGTATGTATGTATGTGTGTGCCCAGTGACAAATAAAAGCAATTTTATGCCTAATGTGATTTAAGCAATAAAGGTTAAAGATCTGAAATGGCTGCAAAGAGATTAGGTACATTGTGTTTTCAGATAATAAGACAGCTCAAATACAACTGAATAAAATTTCCTTATCTTTTTTTCCATGGCTTCTTTTCTCTTTCTTCTAGTTATAACAAAATTTATTTACTGGTTCAGTTAAATCAGACAAAATTTCAGTGTCATCTAGTTAGTGGAAGGTAAGAGCTTAAGTTCCATGGTGGACAGACAGAGGACAGGGGAAAGTGAGGACAGTGGAATGTGACCAATCATATTTTATTACTATTTGAAGGTGAATATGTATAACTGGAAATCAGAACTATTTTCCAGGGAAAATTACTAAGACGTCTTCTCCATTGTCAAGGGCAGATCCACCAAGCGCATGCGCGCATGTGGGCATATGTCCAAAGTGTGCTCTGTATTACAGTTTACACTATGCTTGTGTTTGCTCTATTTGGGGATGATATAGATAAGTTACACAGGATGGGCTTCCGAAGGGTTGAAAATTGGAGGGCTTTGGCAGAGTGAGCTCTGTTTACTCATTTACTCAGTTGCACTTTCTGATGCAGCTACTTCCGTGTTCTTTTATGCATTGAGGTCTCAGTTCCCTCACTTAGTAGACTGTAGTCCAAAGTCGTATGAAGAGCAGTAGATCACACTCAAAAGATTCTTTTACATAAATAGTCAAATGAACTACTTCTAATATGTGACCAACGCCCCAAACAACCAAGTAGTGCTTCTTCCTGGGGTATGTGATGAGCTTCTGGAAATGCCACAACAGGGCTCAGAAGAGAGTGATCTGAAGATGACTTCTCGTCTATGACCCATTTTTATGAGACTGCAATAAAACATGTTGGTTTCATTTTTGTGTTTTAGATTTGTCTGTAATCAGGTTGTTTTGTTTTATTTTTCTTTGTTTTGTAGATGCTGGTGAACAAAATCAGGGCTCCCAGCACATTAAGTAGATAATCTATGCTCAACAATACTCCCCACCTGTAAGTAGTAATACTGAATTTAAAGGCTTAGAGTCTTTTATTATAATTTGATATTGTTGCAAGGGCCATGTGCTCAACAACTTTTTTTTCAGATTGTAATGGTATGTATTTTATGATTAATTACTTGAAAATGAAAACAGAAGCAAACATTGTGGTCCAAGAGAGGTCACTGAGAAGTCCCAGGCTCGTGATGACACACCTTCTAGAGACCAAGTACCAAACAGTAATGAAAAAGCCACTGATATATGACAGCATTGAAGACTGATTTTAGTTTTAAAAAGATCAACTATATATTAACGTATTTTTATTAAAAGAAAAGCACAATAATATGTGCACCTTAGATTTGCCACCACTGCCCTTGCCTCTTTTTTTCGTGCCCTAAGGGATTCTACTTGATAAACAGTACATATCCCACGGGGTGATAGGCTTCCTCTGAGGGTCCCTTTTCACAATAACTCATTTATTTTGGCTACTTTTACCTTACATATCAATCTAAGAATATTTATAGGTTGCTTTGCAGTTAAAAATCTAAAAGATTTTTCTCATCTGTGTGATAGATTAATCTCAAATGTTGAAGTTTATGGTATGGTACAAGTGGTTCATGCAAATTATTCTATGTCGAGATCCTTAAAGCTGGAGGAGTGAACTAAAAGTAAAAACTTCCCAAGATAGATTATTCCCTCATTTGAGTCCCAAGAAGAGAGATAAAGCATTTAATCTAAAGCCTGATTAGTTTGTTTTAACTCTTTATCTTATGAACTCTTAATAGACATTTACTAAGGAGTTTAGAAGTTTTAAAAAGGCTAGAAAACATGAGTTATCTTATTTGCACAGTCCAGAGAACTACTTACTTTTATTCCTGAATAGAGCTGGGGTCACTTGAAAAGATATGGAAATGCATATTATTGTGCATTTTCAAAGTCTGTCCATTGGACTCCAGTAAGCAAAGGAGCTTCATATAATGTGAAAAGCTCCCATACTGAATTTAATTTATGCAAGTGTGTTAGTTTTCTCTCAATGCTGAGAAAATATCTGACATCCAATGTTGAAGGAGAAAAGGTTTATTCGGTTTATACTCATAGAAGTTTCAGTTCATAATAAGCTGGCTCCAAGGCAGGGTGTAGAGGAATAACAGTTTGTGGCAGAAGAAAACAGCAAAACTAACAAGAAAAAAGCATCTTTCTGCCCCTGTAACCCATCCAGACTACTGGGATTAAGGTGTTGCCAAACCAGTGGTTCCCATGCAGTGGTTTATTAATCACACATTCTTTTTCCTAGCGTCAAACTCTAGATTCAGCCACTTCCAAAGAAGTCCACCTCACCTGTGTAAGGCTTTGTGAGGACATTCAAACACAAGCCATACAGTAAGTAAGATGAAGATCCCAACTGAAGCAAGATAGTGAATTAATAAAACAAATGAGAGATGAGTATTTGAGTGACTTCAACTTAAGATGAAAAAAAAGGAATTCACAAATCAAAAATATGAGTTAGACTATGCAGTCTTAATTCACTGGGACATAGAATACAATACAACAGAACATGTACCAATTTCAAAGATGATGATGGCTCATTCTGGTTGTCAGATTGGCTAGAGTGAGGGCTGCTTAGAGAATGAGTAAACTATAATTATGCACCTGTCCATGAGGGTATTCTGGGAGAAGGTTGTCACATGGATCAGCAGACTAAGAGAAGACTCATCTTGAACCATAAATCACTATGCAGTAAAAAATAAGGGTAGAACAAGGGGAAATGAATGTGCCCATGTTGACCCTTTCTTGAATGGGTACATTGTCTATTGCTATGATAACCTGTGTACAGAGGGCTCCTGCTTCATGTGCCTTTGAATGAGAACTGATACCTACAACTCATCAGAAACTTGTAAATATTCTGCATAGGGTAGGCTGCTGCACTTTTTTCCCATTGTGAATAGAAAAGATTTCAGCCTCCTGTACCAATCAGCTACCAGATTCTGTGGCTCTCCAGGCTGCAGATGGATTTACACGTTTCAGTTTTAGTCCTCTGGACAATACAGATTATGTCCTTGGAAATGCTCTAGTTGAAACTTCACAATCCAAGGCAGGTGCCCAAAGTTGGTTCTGAAGACTAGAGAAGTTGATGACGCCTCTTCTAAGAGCCAGAGGTCTAGAAGCAGGATCCAAGAATAGAATCAACAGGTCAGCAGGGGCACTCATTGGTGCCACCAAGAAAAGTATATCCTGGGTTAGTAATGAAAAACATTTCCACAGAAGCCATGAAAATAATTCTTAAATGCGTTTAGAATAACATCTATAATGAAATACGTAGAATAAAGTGAACATATAGAAGAAGGGAGACAGGCAGTGCAGCTCAGTACTCTTGAGGAAAGAGAGATCACAGAACCTGGAAAGTTTGAGGGAATGTGATAAATGATGGGAAAGGACTGAAAACAAAAATTAAGACCTTTGAGTCTGAGTTGAGATGCAAACTTGACCAAGTTATAAAAACCAAGATGCTGAGGGTTTTTCTGTTTCCCTTCTAGTCATTATAATTCAAGGGTCTTAACTATAGTTTCTTTTTTTATAATTTTTTACCATTATTGGTACATTATGAATGCACATCATCATTGCATTCAACATTGAGCATTTGTACCAGAATATGACATGACTTGATTCTCATTTTTTCTCCTTTCCCTCCGCCCTGCAACACCCACCCCCTATATACATGATCTTTGTTTCCTTTTTCTTTATTACTATCATATTCTTTTTCCCCTCATTATTTACTACTATACTTTTAAATATTTAATATTTTAAATATTTCACTTTTAAGTATTTCATATTTCACAATATCAGCTATACATACAACAGCTCATTTACATCTTCATTCTCTAGTACCAGGGAAAAGATACAATATTTACACATCTGTGACCTATTTACTTCTCTTATGGGGATATCGTCAAGGTGTATCCATTTGAGTACGAATGACTCAATCTTATCATTTTTAATGGCATTGTAGCCTCTTCAGAGTCTTTCTCTTTGAGGTGCTCCTCATTCCTGGTATGAGTCTATGTCCAATGTCACCTCACTAGATATCTCACCTACCACTGTGTCCAGTTGTTTTCAAACTCACCAACACCCTAGAGTTCAGCATCACCAGTAATAGAAATAATTGCAGCAGTTTCTTGAACATTGGCTCTATGCAAGACATTGTGCTGATGTTTCATGTATTGATCTTCTCGTCCGCTCCTCCTCATGTACTTTTCTTTACATTGCACAATGATTCTTTTCTCTGGCACTTGGAAAATGAATATCAAGGGAACAGCTCCTGATCTTGCTTTTCAAGGACTTCAAAGTGCTCCAGGAACAGTAATAATCAGTAAGAATTTTTGAAAAGAAATGGGGAAAATATTTTTTAAAAAAAGAAAACATTATCAGTGTGAAGTACTTATTAGTATTCTCATGTTATCAATGGGAAAACTAAGGCTTAGTTCAGCCATGTTACACCTTTGAAATAATGCTTAATTGCTTTCCCCTATGCACATTTTCCATCAATAAAATCATCCATAATAAAATGGGTGCTTTCGAGGCCCACACCAGAAGAGCACTCAGGGACTGAGTTTAGCAGCGGGTGGCTCAGGAAATGGCGACTGCGCCCTGAATCTGCGCCAGAGTTGGAGCTTACTGGCCTCTAGACCCACACCGGAAGAGCACCCAGGGACTTAGTTTAGCAGCGAGCATCTCTGGAAACAGCACTGTGTACCAAATCTGTGCTGGGATTGGAGCTTATTGGTCTCCACGCCCACACTGAGAGAGTGCCCAGGGACTGAGTTTAGCAGCGGGCGGCTCAGGAAACAATGACTGCGCCACCGAATCTGTGCCAGGGTTGGAGCTTACTGGTATCCAGGGCCACGCCACAAAAGCACCCAGGGACAGAGTTTAGCAGAGGGCGGCTTGGGAAACGAATACTGTGCCACCAAATATGAGCTGGGGTTGGAGAATAATGGCATCAAGGCCCATGCCAGAAGAGTTCCCAGGGACTGAGTTTAGCACTCTGAAAAAGAAGATAGGAGATGATATCAAAAAATAGAAAGACATACCTTGTTTCTGGTAGGAAGAACCAATATTATCAAAATGGGTTTACTTCCCAAAGTACTCTACAGATTCAATGCAATCCCAGCAGCATATTTCACAGATCTAGAGAAAAAAATCCAAACTTTCATCTGGAACCACAAAAGACCTAGAATAGCCAAAGCAATTTGAAACAACAGGGACATGGTGGGGGGTATCACAACTCCGAACCTGAAACTATACTGTAATGACACTGTGATAAAAACTGCATGGTACTGGCAAAGTAACAAACCCGAGGATCAATGGAGTAGACTAGAAGATCCAGAAACTACTCCAGATGCACTGAGCCACCTCACCTTTGACAAAGGAGCCAAAAATCCTCAATGGAGGAAAGATAGTCTCTTTAACAAATGGTGCTGGAAAAACTGAACTCTAACTTGCCAAAGCCTACAACTGGATCTAACTCTTTCACCGTGTACCAAGCTAAAATCAAAGTGGATAAGGTACCTAAATATTAAAACAGACACTCTAAACCTGTTGCAAAACAGGTTAGGTAAAACTCTCGAAGACATTGAACATAACTTCTATAGCACAGGAATTGGCAGAAGAAATCAACAAAGGGGACCTCATTCTTTTAAAAAGCTTCTGTACACCAAAGGAAACCACCAACAGTGCAAATAGGCCACCAACAATGTCGGAATAAAATCTTTACCAGCTGTTCCTCAGACAAAGGACTACTATCTAGAATATATAAAGAGCTCAAAAAAATCAGCCCACCCAATTTTAAAGACCCAATTCAAAAATGAGCATCTCAAATGAACAGATATTTCTCAGAGGAAGAAGTAAGAGCAGCTAAGAAGCATATGAAGAAATGCTCAACATCATTAGTCATTCGAGAAATGCAGATGAAAACAACACTGAGATTTTATCTCACTCCACATAGACTCGCTGCCATTTCAGATTCAGCCAACAGCAAATGTTGGCGAGGCTGCGGAGAAGAGGGAACCCTTCTCCACTGTTAGTGGGACTGTAGATTCATACAACCCCTGATGAGATCAGTTTGGAGATTCCTCTAAAAGCTAGGATTGGAGGTCCCATTTGACCCGGCCATCACCCTGCTAGATATATACACACAAGAATTAAAAGACTCATATCACAGTGACATATGTGCACCCATGTTTATAGAAGCCCAATTTGTGATTGCTACATCTTGGAAGAAACCCAAATGTCCATCAACTGGAGACTGGATAAAAAAGCTGTGGTTCTTCTACAGGATGGAGTATCACTCTGCCATAAAAAATGATAGGTTTCAGTCATTTCTACTTAAATGGACATCCCTCGAGGATATCCTCATAAGTGAAATAAATAGGTCACAGATAGGTACATATCACATCTTTTCTCTGGTATGAGAAAATAAAGATGTAAATGAGTCCTAGAATTGTATGTTATAAATTATGAAATATAATATGCTCAAAGTAAAATAGGTTGAATGGGGAAAAATAATGAGATTGTAACAAAAAAGTAAGGAAACAAATTTTATGCATATGGGGGGGTGGTAGAGTGGGAAGGGCTATGGGAAAAAGGAGAAGTAAGTTGTGTCTTATACTGTACAAATCCCCATTATGGAGTGCAATCATGATGTATGTACGTAATGTTCTAGTAAAGATTAAAAAATTTAAAAAAATAAAGTATGTGCTTTCAAGAAGCTTAACCTGCTATCAATAAAGCTACTTACACACAGTTCTGTAGAGTCTATTCAATACGTTTACTTTAGTGTTCCTTGGACAACATTTGTCCTGGTGATCAGGAAGTGACCTCTGGGCAGGGACTCCAGCAAATTGATCAGTAGTTCACTGGATATCAGAAAAGGCACGTCTGTCACTCCTTATTCTGTTTGAACCACATTAAATATGATTGCATGCCCAGAGAAATAGAATAATGAAACATGAAGGAAAAGAGGAGCTGTATGAAGTTAGGTTTCCATTGTGATGGCTTATTAGCATGTGAGCTGCCATGTTGCAGATGTGACTTGCAGCTGGCTGTCTTCTCTTCAGAACCATTTCCCACTCCTACCACTGCATGGCATGGGGAGCCACGAAGAAGTGCTATCTATTCTGTGTGAGCTTGTGTCACTTCTGTGACCCAAATGCCCAGCTCAGTGCCAGTGACACACTCAGTGCTCTGTGATTCCAGCTGGATGACATTTCCTTAGTTTACTGGAAGTAATTTTTCATGTAAGTGAAAAAGTTGGGGTTATGGACTAAGATGGAAAATTCTCCTCCTGTTTTTCCAAATTCCATGTATGTGGAAGGTGATGAGGTTATAGGGGCACCAAACTCATCATCCATGGATGAACTCAGTCCCTAAATGGGTGGACGTGCAGGTCCCAGGAGCTGGTCACTCGGGCATGACCTGGAAGGATATATTCTAGTCCCTTGTTTCTGTCTTCATGCTCCATTCTCAGCCACCATGAGTCAAGCATCTTTTCCTCCACTGTACTCCTCACTATGTCATTCTGTTATGTCCTGCTGCCTTCTTGTTTCTGCATTGTGGTCAGCAGAGTGTAGAATAAAACTGTGATCCAAAGTTAGCCTCTTGTCCCATTCTCTATGGGTGTTGAGTTTTGTGTTCCAGCAACAGGAAAGTCACTAAGACCAAACTAGGTGAGCATAGTGAAGAAAGAAGTAAAAAAAAAAAATGATGGGGCCAGGGATTTAGCTCATTGGGTCCAGTGTCTACCTAGCAAGTGCAAGGTCCCAAGTTTGACAGAGGCAGGAGAACTGCCATGAGTTTGAGGCTACCCTGGGCTACACAATGAATTCAGGGCCAGCCTGAACTACAAAGTGAAATCCTGTCTCAAATTTTTTTTTTAATTATAAGAAAATGAAGAGTAAGATGAAAAACTTGAGAGGAGCTCAGATAAAGGCAAACTCATATGAAATGTTAAAATATCATTAAGTTAGTAAAAGGAAAAGTTGAGGGCCAGGAGGAGAGCTGAAGGACAAACATAGACAGATGGAGCACATGTATGAGAAGAGCGACAAAAAGAGTGGAGTAGCCATGTCTTCAAAACAAACAAAAGAAAAACACAAGGAAAGAAGGAAATGAAAGAAGGGAGAAATGCAGTCAGGTAGAAAGTGCCAGAGGATTGAGTTCTCCAAGCCTTCCTTAGAGAAGCCTTACGTATGCTTTCCAGAAGGATGGCCAGGAGTTGGCCATTAGATGGGAAGAGGCCGAAATAATTGTGCAAGTCCAGGGAAGAGGACTTAGCCAGAATCCTTGTGGCAAACTTCAATCCCCCGATAGTCCCACAGTATAAGGATTAACGGCCAATAAACAACAAAGTCAGAACCATGAGAAAAAGGCTGATCTCAGGCTCACCAGTTGATACTCTGAGCAGTGACAGCCAAAGGCCAGACAATGCAGCAGCAGAAGTGGGAGCAGAACCCATAATGGTTTTTTTGACCATTCTCTTGGTTTTTATTGCATTAATTTCTGCCCTGATTCTTATAATTTCTTGCCTAGTGTGAGCTTTGGGTTTGTTTTGCTCCTCTCTTTCTAGTTGCTTGAGGTTCAGCATTAAATTGTTTATTTGAGCTTGGTCCATTTTCTGGATGTAGGCTTTCACTGCTATGAATTTTCCTCATAGAACTACTTTCATTGTGTCCCATAAATTTCTATATGTTGTACTGGGATTATTTTTTAGTTGTAAGAACTGCTCAATTTCTTCTCTAATTTCTTCTGTGACCCATTAGTTTGTCAACAGAGTGTTGTTCAGTTTTCATATGTTTGTGAAGATCCTGGGCTTGCCTTTGCTATTCAGCTCCAATTTCAGGGCACTATGGTCCAACAATATACAAGGGATAACTTCAGTCCCTTTATATTAGCTTAAATCTGTTCTATGAACAAGCACATGATCCGTTTTGGAGAATGATCCATGAGCAGCTGAGAAGAATGTAATTTCTGACTTTGTGGTGTGAAATACTCTGTAGGCATCTATTAAGTCTATTTGCTAAAGAGTCTGGTTGAGCTGAAGGATTTCCTTATTCACTTTTTGTCCAGTACGTCTGTCTCTGTTACAGTGGGGTATTGAAGTCCCCTACTATTATTGTGTTGGAGTTTATCTGGATTTTCAAGTCCATTAATGTTTGTTTTATATAGTTGGGTGCATTAGAATTTGGAGCACAGATACTTAGGACTGTGATTTCTGTCTCTTGGATTTTTCCCTGAACTAAAGGATAGTGTCCATCTTTATCTCTCTTTATCAGTTTTGGCTTGAAGTCTATTCTGTCTGCAAATAAAATCACCACTCCAGATTTCTTGTTGTTTCCAGTCCCATGGAAGATTGTTTTCCATCCCTTTACTGTCAGTCCATGGGTTTATTTCTGAATTAGCTGTGTTTCTTGTGTGTTGCAGATTGTAGGATCTTGCTTGTTGATCCACTCTTCCAGTCTGTATCTCTTAATTGGCGCTTTGAGTCCACTGACATTAATGCTTAGGAATGATATAGGTAAATTTAGTGCTGCCGTGTTTTCCTGTTCTTGGCTGTGTTATTCTACTTTTGACCTTTCCCCATCAGTTTCTTGTTTGGTCCCATGGGTTGACTCAGTTAGGTATCATGGATTGGTAATTTTCCTTATTTTTCTCCAAGATATTCTTTAAAATGTTTTGGAGCACTGGTTTCATATTTGTGAAGTTTTTCAGGTGTTCATTGGCATGGGAGTATCTTATTTCCCCATCAAGTTTGAAGGATTTTTTTTCAGGATACATTAGTCTAGGTTGGAAGTTGTTTTCCTTTAGGGCTTGAAAGACTTCACTCCAGGCTCTTCTTGCATTGAGTGTTTGAGTTGAGAAGTCCACTGTGATCTGGACTGGTTTCCCTTGGAATGTAACTTCTTTCTTTTCTCTGACTGCTTTCAGTATTTCATTCTTTTTCTGGATATATGGGACTTTTATGATTATATGCCTAGGTGTCTATTTTTTCATGTCACGGGCATGTGGGGTTCTCTATGCTTCATATATTTGTATGTCCAATTCTTTACCTTTCTCTGAAGTTTTCTGCCATTATCTGTGTGAATAGCTTTTTGATGTCTTTAGCATTGTCTCCTGCTTCCTCAGTGACTCCAATCAATCTTATGTTATTCTTCTTTGAATCATCTAGGAGCTGTTGGACTGACTTTTCATTCTCACTTGCTTTTTTCCATAGATTATTCCTTTCCAGTTCATCGGTTGAGGTCCTGTCTTCTAGGTCTGAAATTCGGTCTTCTGCCAAATTCATTCTTTTGTGCAAATTTTCACTTTCTTTCTTAATTTCCTGGGCTTCTGCTTGTAGGTGTTTAAAAGGTTCCATTGTTTTTGCTATCTTGCATTCTATCAACTCCATGATTTACTCTTTAGTTTTAATAATCATCATGTTGACAGTGTCCAATATCTCTGCTTTTGTCTCAGAGATCAGTTCTGATTTCCATTTTACTAGTTCTACTTTGGTTAGTATTTCTGAGGACCCTGGAGACTGGACTTCAAACTTCTTTATTTCCCTTCCCCCTCTGTTAACTTGAGGTGAGGATCTTTGTATCTGAGTCTTTGAGTATTTCCTCATCTCTGATGTGCCCTATTTTCAGGCGCTGTTTGTTGCAAGTCTCTTTCCTCCTAATAGTTAGGAACCTTAAAATAGCAGTGTTTCCTGGGTTTTTCTTTGCAGTCTGTATTGGGACCTAAAGAAAAACCCCTAGTTCTGGCCCACCATATGAAGCACTCAATCAATAAAGTTAGAGCACCTTCTCCCATCTGCTTTAGAGGCAGGAAAGCTCTGGCTCCTGCACTGCTACAATGGCACTGCCTGAAGTTTCAATGGGCCTGCCTGATCACCAGTAGAGTCTCTATTCTCACTTGTGCAGTTGGCCTGGAGGCCAGCAAGCTGTAGTTCCTGTGCATCTGCAATGGTAGTGGCTGATGTTCCAACAGACTCACCTACTCTCCAGTACAAGGTGACTGGATGTGCTTCTGCAGTTGCCATGGAGAAAGTCAGACTCTTACCTGCTAAACTCAGTCATTGGGTGCTCTTCTGACGTGGGCCTGGAGACCTGTAAGCTCTAACCCCAGCACAGATTCAGTGGCGCAGTCACCACTTCCCGAGCTGCCCGCTGCTAACCCCAGTCCTTGGGTGCTCTTCTGATGTGGGCCTGGAGGCCAGTAAGCTCCAACCCTGGTGAAGATTCGGTGGCGCAGTAGCCTTTTCTAGCCCAGTAAATAAGTCTTTAGCCTGAGTAAATTGTCAGAGTAAGTTGTCCATGATTCCTGATAAATAATCGTGTGATTGGAAAAGCAGATGAGGCCAGAAAGAGAAACATGGCTGTCTGAGGCCCCAGAATTTGAAGATATGCAAGCTTACAGAGTATTAGTGCAAAAGCTTTCCTTCCTTCTCTATTTTATCTATCCTTTTTATTTCCTAGAAACCTAAGTTGCAACCTACTTGAGGTGCAGGCTTAGGGCCCTACTGGTATATTCAGGAAAGGAGAAAGGAGCATGGACTAAGGCAGCACAAGCACAAAAAAGCAAGAGGATTCTGACTTCCAAAGCAACTGCCCATCTCTGTCTCTCTGCTCTCCAAGTGGCTGTGGGAGGGCCTTGGGGTCTCTGGAGGGAAGAATCTCAGGGTCTTTCAGAGTCCTCCATAACCTAATCCTGACTCTCAAAACCCAAGCCCTCTTATTACCATCTCAAAGAAAAGAGCCTTGTGCAGGGGAGACACTGCTGGGAGATGTAAGGGTTTCTCATCTTCACTCTGACTTCTTGAAATTTTCACCCTACATTGTATTTCTATAACCTGAAGACTGAATGTCAAGGAATATAGACAACATACCCTATGCCTGATACCCAGTATACAGGGACCGAATGTGATTCCAAATAATCCTAGGTATTTTGCACTGCTAAGAGTAAAGCCTGAGTTTCTGGTGCACATACTAGATTTTCAAAAGTGACAAGAGATAAATAAGGATTATCATTATTTGGGAGAAGTAGTAATTTCTCTGAAATTATATGAATTTTTGCAAAATCAAGGAGTATGAGATAAATACGGTAGAATGTACATGTGCTCATGTGTGTATATGTATATATGTGAATGTGAAATATGTAAACACTCCATTTACAATGGTAAGTTAATGTACATAACTTTTACATACAAACTGTATGTACAAACTGTACCCATATAAATACACAAAATAAAGAATACTACAGATGCATGCATGCATATGCTCACACAAATTAATCTGCAGTTCTTACAGAGGCACTGCCTCATCCTCTTGCTGACCAATTAAGCCAAGTGAGCTGAAAGTGGGCTCAGCTGGAAGATTCAGAATAACAACAATTGGTGAATTGTTAATGTTGCCTCCATAGGACTTATCTGTAGACTCCTTCACATCTTGCAGTGTCAGGAGTACTGGCAGTGTGTACGGTGGAACAGTCTGGACGTTGATTAAGGAGGTTCCAATGACCTCCAGTCATATGGATGATAGCAATAGTTACAGTTGCTTTGTTTGTGCACCTGCATGTTGAATACACTAAATTAGATGACTACAGAAATGAGCCACCAGAATTACCATTACACATAGTAGTTCTGAAGGTTAGATTAGCAATTTTCTCTTCCTCAGAATATATTTGAAAGGAGTTTATCTCTGTCCTTTTAGAGCTACACAGTAAATTTAAGTAATAACACTATAGGAGGACATGATATATAAACACAAGAAACCCAGCTATAAATAAATACATATTGATTTAAATAAATAGGTTCATTGTCCCTAGGTAAATCCAGCCCAGATGATCTGTAGAACCATTTCCCTTGCTAAGAAATCCACTGGCTTTGCATTTCTAGTGGAGATTTACTCCAGAATATAAATCCCCTGCACTGTCTTGTCTGCTATGCACATCATAAGCCAAGCTGGACAGCAGCTTTGGGCTGTGATGGAGCAGAGTCTTGCTACAGGCCAGCCATGATTGTTGTGAACTGAAAAGTACCATTAGTGAGGTTCCTCCATTAGGAGGGACAGAGGTGCCTGCCCCAGGAAATATGCACTGGGGTTCAGTTATATTCTACAAAGGCCAAAATTCCCTATGTGGTCCAAACACTGTGATAGGAAGTTTGCTATATTGATTTTTTTTTTTTACTTTCACATTTACTGGAACTTTTATTTGTATAAAACCTAAACATTGTCAGTTTGAAAAGAAACCCACTGTGATATATAGATCCATCTCGCTATTTATATTCTAGGTTTTTTCCCCCTCTCTTTTTGTTATCCTTGGTAATAGTCTATCAAAAAAAACAGGATACAAATTTTTAAAACATGACCCATTACAGAATAAGTACGAAATCAAGTGTGATTTCAGTTTTGGCAGCCCCTGTATTTTCTAAGCTCCTTAAAGACTAGCAGGATAAAAGGATTGTGGGCTCCAAGATTTTTTAGAAATAAATGATGAAATAAAACATGAAAACTCATACCTAAACACGGTAGAGTACCCCACCACTCCACAGCCACTCACTAAGGTAAAAAAATATGAGTACTTTTAGTAACAATTCAGAATTCATTTTTATCTCTTACCGGACTCTCAGTGGAAGTTTAGAGTTCTGATTTCTTTTAGATATTTGAACTTGTGTATAGATGTATAAACTCATATTAGATGAAAATTGATTTTTTAGAAGTCCAGGCAGAGAAAGAAGCAATTATTTTTAACTAAAATCTTTCTATGTTTTTTGATTACTGTTCAACTTGCTATCATTTTAGCCAAAGCGAAGTTCCCATAGTCTTCATCTCAAACTGCTTTGCACATGTGGTATCTTCCATTAAAAAGAAAAAGATGAAGCAGTCAATCCAGTGATGAGTCTGACATGGATTTCACTGGGAAGAGGGTGGCAAAGAGAAGACCAGCAAACACAAAGATAACTTGAACACATCCATACAATGGTTTTCTGGAGAAAGATGGAAGAGAGAGAGAGAAGGAGAGAGAGAGGAAAAGAGGGAGAGGAAGGGAGGGGGAAAGAGAGGGAGAAAAAAGGGAGACAGAGAGGAAGAGAGAAAGGGGCAGAGAGAGAAATTATTTTTAAGAAATAGAAAGAAGCACTGAAAGCCCATGAGTCAAGCCATAGCCAAAACCATATTCTATCTTAAGTAGGCTCTCTTTCTTCCCCTTCTTTTTTTCTTTTTTCTTTTTTAATAAAATTTCTCCCCAAACCAAGAGCACTTTTAATCTTCCCCAGACTGGGCTTCATCTTCAGACCCTTCGTTCCCAGACTTCTCAGGCAGAGGGCTGGCCGAAGCCTTCTTCTCTGGAGGGCTTTCAGGCTTCTCATCTTCTTCTTTGGGAGAAGGAGTCTTTTCCTTTGATGTCTTGAAAGCTGTGGGGCGACCCACTTTCCCTTTGCCTTTCACTGTACTTGGCGTCACTGTAGCCTTTAGCCTGGGTTTGGGCATTTTCTTTTGTTTTCTCTCCGGTTTGGACTTCTTAACCATCTTTTTGTTTTTTTTTTTTTGAACTGCCGTAGTCACTATCATCATCTTCTTCCATTAGGAAATCTTCGTCACTGCCAGAATCTTTCTCCTGGAATGGTGATTCGTCCTCCTCTTCTTGCTCCTCCTCACTACCCACGTCCTCCATGAGCATCTCTGTCTGTTTAGAAGCTGCTTTAGATGCTGCCTGCTGCTGCTGATGCACATTTTTATGGTCATCTTTTTCATCTTCACTGTCATCTGCTGAATGAGAATCATCCTTCTTGGTCTTCATGTCTTTTTCTTCTGAGTCCTCACTGTCTTCCTGTGAATTCTTCCTGGACCACCTCTTAATTTTAGCTTCTCGAGGAGATGATCAGATTTTCTTAGTGGGAGGACCTGAACCTCTTCCATAATCTTCATCTGCATCATCAGACTCTTGAAACTGCGAATAATCAATGATCTTCCTATTTCTGACAGGCCGAGACATGTTCGCTGTGGAAACAGGACTGAGTCCAGAAGCCAAAGACCAGGACCCCCCACACACACCCCGTGAGCTCGGCGCCCCACCCCCGCCCCGACCTTAGGCCAATGGGGCCGCTGTCGCCGAACCCCGAGCTGCTGGCTTCTCAAACTCCACCACTCCTTGGTTCTGTGCCCCTAGATCAGACGAGCCTCCCGGTCCCCCGTCTCTTCAAAATGGATCTGCTATATTGATATTTAAGGTTAGCTTTATAATGATATAAACATTGTAAGTGTTATTCTTCTTTTATACCACTCTTTTGGTCACCACCATCAAAGCAATGTGTTGTGACACATGGCCACCACACTCGCAAGATGAAGAAGAGTCCTACTGCTCCTACTGAGGGAAGCTGCAGTGTAGGATACAGGTTCTGAATATCTAAGTGTAAATTCTCACCCTTGTCATTCCTGTCAATCCACTAATTATTTGAATGTTCTTTTCTTTGGCAAGTCCATTTTTGCTTATGTGCCACAGATTTTTAAATTTCAAATAAAAAAATTTGAGTTTACAGGTTTCACAATTCCAAGTAGACCTTTTTCATTTGATTTGTGACTTTAAAAATAGTATAAGAGAAACATTTGGAGTTGTAGAAATAACAATTTACAGTAATTTCTGCTCAGTCTCCTTTCTGTTTGTGTTAATGTAGATGATGGGGTCTAGAAGGGGTTTCTGAGCTCTTATGTGCAACAGATCAAGAACTGGACATGACAAGGGGAAATAAAAGGTAGCAACATATGTTAAGTTGCTAATGTGACTAGACTGAGTGATTCACTCTGCCAAAGGAAATTTGCACAAGCACCAAGGACACAGGCCTAAGATGTAGCATTCACAATGTCAGACCAGATCTAGAACCCCTCCCATTGGATCTTAGAGACTACAATTGACCATATCACTGACAGGATGCTGCAACATACCCTTTCTCACAATTCCCTCTCTTACCAGTGGGTGTATGAGATGTAGTCTATGCATGAGACTTGCATGAACCACAGGTGAAGAAGTATTACAGTAAGTCCTAGGGGAGAGGGTGAGTGCTCACTCATCCAGATTTGGACTTTTGGAATTTGCAGAGCAGGATCTGGGGCCTTGTGTTTCTCATGTGTGGCAAACCTGAGTACAAATGTGTGAGTATGTGTGTGTGCATGCATGCGTGTGTGTGTGTGTGTGTGTGCACACATGCACAAGTGGCACAGGTAGAGCATTGTCCAGATTCAGGTGGGTGGAAGGGCCTGGGGTTATAGGAATAGTTGTAGAAGAGAGGCTGCATAGTCCCCAGTCACACTGTCCATATCATGTAGATGTACAAAATTCAAGCTGCCTCTAATTCCTGCATGTAGAAATGTGAGGACAGTGCAACTGACAAATCACACCAATAGTGGATCACCCTCAGTCTCTCACTGCTGGAGTGAGCTCACAAAATGGAATCAGATCTTTGTAATAGGAAAATCTCGGTGAAACTTCACAAGCTTTGCAAAAAAGCACACAATGAGCCAAAGCAAAATTTTTTATTACCTGACCCTTTCTTATAAGGAGTATTTTAAAAACTGATTTCATAATATGAATACATTTCACATTGAGAACTTGTACCTGTACGTAACATGTCTTGATTCTCATTTGTTTACCATTCCCTTGACCTCTCTACAACCCCAATCCCTATATACATAAGCTTTGTTTCCTTTTATTTTTTTAATATCAAGTTTTTTTTATTTTCCTTGTTGACAGTTCAACAAAAAACTTCTTTAATCACCACTTGTTTTAATAAGTGGCCTATCACACAGAAACTTTTGCACCTAACATGTAAAGCTCTTCCTTTTGAAGCTGCCTGCCTATTGGATGCCTCCTCACAGCCAATCAGGGACTGTGAGTGAACAGGAAGACCGATTAAAACTCTCCTACCTTCCAAAACTCTCTCCTTAAGAAAACAACTGTCAATTAGAGTTTCTTCTTTTTACACTACCTACCTTAAATTCCCTTTAAATACTTTTTTAGGCCTTGTGAAATATCTATGACTGTAATTTTATAATCAATATTGTTTTCTTGTTTTTTAACTTTTTTCTCTTTGAAGCAGTGCAACTTCATAAGCTAATTTTAAAATAGCTTATAAAAGGTAAGAAGGAACCTGAGTTTATGAACAACTCACCAAATTCATGGATAACTATTCACAGGCTGATAAATAAATAGTTGTGCTTACATACAAATAACCTACGTAGTTTTGATTGATTTACTTTTGTCTCTATCAGAAAGAGTTTAGGAGAGTCAGTGAGTATAGCATGTAGATATGCTCTTTGGTACTCTAGGTAGGTACACAAATCTACAGATTTGTACACAATTGGAATACAGTTAAGACTGGCATATGAAAAGCATGGGTTAATTAGGTTAATGGAAGATTCACCTGCCTCTTGTTATCTATAGTGTATAACCAGATAAATTTCCAAATGTCAGCTGTATTGAGTTATGACTAGCCCTTGGAAACCTATTCTGTTTGAAAGTAAAGGGTCCACTACATCACACATTCAAGCTTTCAGTATATGCCACATCATTTCAATGTATTCTTCATAGTTCCTTTTCTTGAGAGTTTTCTATAACATCACGACATCTTGGTTCATGAATGGATAAGAGAAATGTCCTTTAAACCTGGTCTCTGACAGCCTCAAAGCTGTGAGAGCCTGAACTGAATACCTATACTAAGTAATGGACAAGTCCTTCAACTCCCAGTTTCATAACTTAAGAGATAAGTAAATAGTATTTCCTATTACAGACAGGAAAGCTGAGAACAGAGGCTGAAATCCTTGTGCATGGTGATATGACTCATCAATAGTGAAAGTGAACTTCCAAAGGCAGTCTTACAGATCCAGTTGTCTAGGGCATCAGTCTTTATCTCGCTTAGACCCTTGGCTTTTTTTGTCAGTCTCATAAATGAATTTTCAGTCTCCAGTGTTTCCAAATTTTCTAAAGCTTTCTTGGTGTCTTCATTTAGCAGAAAATTTACCTGTCATGCAAACCCCACTCTGTAATGAATTTCACCCAGGCACTCATTTTTATAGACTTTTTTATACAAACATCTGAAAGATGTTGCACATTGTGCTGTATAAATCACAATGGTGGGCTGACTTTTTTTTTTCTAGACACTTTGTCTTTTCTCATATGTTTTCTATTGTTATTGAATCAAACAAATGTTTATACATTTTGATGGAAATAACACAAAAAGCCAGGATTCCTTTGTGAATGCTAGGGGATGCCTAAATGAATTATTAAGATCCAGTCATGGAGACACATTCACAGTGCAGAGAGATACTAGAGGAAGATAAAGTTCAGAACATACATGTGTAGATTATGCAAATAAACCTTCACTGTTGAAATAATATTATTGAAGTCATAAAAGGTTAAGTACTACTTGTTTAATTTGATTTTCAAAATGGAGATTTCATTAGCTTCAGAGAAAGTTTCTACCCATTACATAACTTCTGAACTTTATAGCCTACATTCATAAAGAGGGCACATCCTGGTAAGATAAAGCAAGATCTATAAATTGGCCTAGGCCTTTTAAAAACCAGTAAGGTCAATTAAGTTTACTTTAAAAATCTTCAAACTCATTTTCTCTTCCCTATGCTGCCTGATCCTGTGTTTTGTTTGGGTAAGCTTGGTGGGGGAAAGCACAACAGAGAACAGCAGAGGTGTAAGGGGGGGGTTGTAGGGGTGCAGTGTGAAGAAAGATTAATTCCATGGATTTCAGGGTAGCTGAAGGTGAAGGAGAAGGTCTTTGATATAAAGAAATTCTTCATATAGTGTAAAGTGTAATCTTCATATGAATAAAATGGCTTCTGATTTAGGTTAGACTCCACATCATTGAAGAAATTTCTGAGTAGCTCCCTGGAGAAGCTTTTGATACCAAACCATTTTTGACCAGATCAAGAGACATCAAAAACAAAGCATTAATAATAGTGAGAGAACATTACAAAGGGCTTAAAACTTGCAAGTCTCCTCACTTTGACTGACTGCAGGACACAGTCATCTGACCCTGACTACATGAATTTATCTGGTCTGTTTTTGAAAATGCAGGTTTGTTAAGTCCCCCTGCACATTTTGAATGTTTTCCTGCCTCCTGGAGATGACTGTGATGCAGGGTTATGGTTAGAAATCACACATGGAATCATATACACATGGCTAGGAATCAGACATACATAGCTAGGAATCATACATGGAAGTTCTGTCAACATATATAATTAGATTCCACTGTAGGCTCTTGTTACAACCGCAGTTTTCCAGATTTTGTGTTTATTTCCTGGTAAGTGGAAATAATAACATGATTTGAATAGTTTTCACTAGAGTTGAAATACCAAAGGTAAAGGCATCGACAGCATACATGGTAGACATTCACGAAAGTTAGTCATGATTATGAGAATTATTAAGTGATAAATTAAAAATAAAATAGAAGAAATGAAATCTTCTAGATTACCATCACAAAACTTCTCACAGTATGTTTCATGATGGGAATAAAAGCAAACAAATGAAGCTGGTGCTGTAGAATCAGCGGATGGGAATTTCAGAATATGTTATAGTGTGTAAAAGGAACACTAAGAGGCTCACCAGTAGCCTGCTTCCCTCTAAGACACTGTCACCTATATTGTGAAGAACCCTTTTACTAATGGCTTGGATAAAGTGAGAGACTGTCGCAGGGACTGGGATATGTGTGAGTGTGTGCTCCAAAGGGAGTGCTAGAGCTATGATTCTCACTGTGCTAGTAGACTTAAGGATGGGGATCACTGGTCCCTGGACGCTGCCCGGAGAAGACTGTGGGGCTCTACTTTCTCCTTGGCTCCTTCTTTGGCAAAGCGACCTCTCCCTCTCACACAACCTGACCCTGGCCATGAGGTCCTCATTACAACTGAACTGAAGATGACTCCGTATCCTGGAGTCTCCATGATGAGAAGTGAAAAAAGTATTTTTCACTTAAAATCTTAGACTAATTAAACTGATGCATTATAGAAATAAAAACTGATAATTTGATCAGTGCTATTGAAGGAGAGTATTGAGCTAGTGTACAAGAATAGTACAGAGGAAAATGAAATAAGTCAATCAGTCAAAGTTACAGTCTTCAGATAACCTGTGTTACACATAAAAATCTAAAAATCAATCTGCTTTTATTTTTCACCTACCTGATAATAGTTTAGAGAATAGACTGTTACCTTGTAATGGAGAAACAGTAACTCCAGGTAGCCACAGTTAAGATTCATTTATTATTCTTTTTTATTTTTCTTTTCATTGAAATCTTTATTGGTACAATACATATACACATCATGATAGTACCCCACAATGAGAAATTCTACCAATATGACACAACTTAATTCTCATTATTTCCCATAGCCCCATCCACCCTACCACCCTCCCTTATATACATAAGCTTTATTTCCTTTATTTTTTGTTATAATTACATTATTTTTACCTCTTCACCCTATTTCACCTTGAGTATTTTCTATTTCATAATATATAACATACAATTCTAGAACTCATTTACATCTATACTTTCTCATACCAAAGAAAGGATGAGATATTTACATAACTGTGATATATTTATTTCACTTATGAGGATATCCTCAAGGTATGTCAACTTAATTTTAAATGATTCAAACTTATCATTTTTTATGGCACAGTAACATTCCATTCTGTAGAAAAAGCACAGCTTTCTTCTTCAGTCTCCAGTTGATGGACATTTGGGTTGTTTCCAAGATTTAGCAATCACAAACGGAGCTGCCATACACATGGGTGCACATATGTCATTGTGATATGAGTCTTTTAGTTCTTTTGTGTATGTAGCTAGCAGAGCTATGGTTGGGTCAAATGGGACCTCCAATCCTAGCTTTTTCAGGAATCTCCAAACTGATCTCCACAGGTTGGTAGGAGTCTACAGTCTCAGCAACAGTGGAGAAGGGTTCCTTCTTCTCCACAACCTCATCAATATTTGGTGCTAGCTAATTATGAAATGGTAGCTATTCTTTGTGGAGTAAGATGAAATCTCAGTGTTGTTTTCTTCTGCATCTCTCAAATGACTAATGATGTTGAGTATTTCTTCACATACTTCTTTGCTGCTCTTACTTCTTCCTCTGAAAAGTATCCGCTCATGTCAGATGTCCACTTTTGAATTGGGTCTTTAAATTTAGGTGGGTTGATTTTTTTGAGTTCTTTATATATTCTAGGTAGTAATCTTTTGTCTCAGGAAGAGCTGGTAAAGATTTTTTTCCCACATTGGTGGTTCCTTTTTTGCTCTGTTAGTGGTTTTCTTTGCTCTGCAGAAGTTTTTTTAAATAATGAGGTCAAATTTGCTGATTTCTTCTGCCAATTATTGTACTATAGAGGTTTTGTTCATAGTCTTTCCCTAAGCCAATGTCTTTGACAGTTTTAGCTAACCTGTTTTGCAACAGGTTTAGAGTATCTGTTTTAATATTTAGTTCTCTTATCCACTTTAATTTTAGCTTGGTACACGGTGAAAGAGCTAGATAAAGTTTTATTCTTTGGCAAGTTAAAGCCAGTTTTCCCAGCACCATTCATTAAAAAGGCTATCTTTCTTCCATTGAGGATTTTCCCTGCTTTGTCAAAGATGAGGTGACTCAGTGGAGAAGTTTCTGGACCTTCTAGTCTACTCCATTTATCCTCAGGTCTGTTACTTTGCCAGTACCATGCAGTTTTTATCACAGTGGCCTTACAGTATACTTTCAGATTCAGAGTTGTAATACCCCCCACCATGTCCCTGTTGCTTAGAATTGCTTTGGCTATTCTAGGTCTTTTGTGGTTCCAGATGAAAGTTTGAATTTTTTTCTCTAGATCTGTGAAATATGCTGTTTGGATTTCAATCAGGAATGCGTTGAATGTGTAGAGTAGTTTTGGGAGTATAGCCATTTTGCCAATATTGGTTCTTCCTACCCACAAGCAAGGTATGTCTTTCCATTTTTTAATATCATCTTCTATCTGCTTTCTGAGAGTGCTATCATTTTCAGAGTACAGGTCTTACGTCTCCTTTGTTAGACTGATTCCTAGATATTTTACTTTTTAGAATGCTATTGAGAAAGGAACTGACTTCCTTGTTTCTATCTCAGTGGGTCTACTGTTTGGGTATACGAAGGCTATTGATTTTTGAATGTTTACTTTGTAACCAGCTATGTGAATAAATTTGACAATTAGGTCCAGCAGGTTTTTAATTGAGTTTTTAGGATCCTCTAGATAGAGTATCATGTCATCAGCAAATAATGACAATTTAACTTCTTCTTTTCCAATCTTTATTCCTTTTATTTCTTTCTCTTGCCCAATTGCTATGGCTAATATTTCCAGAACTATATTGAATAGAAGAGGTGAGAGAAGGCATTCTTGTTTTGTTCCTGACATTAGTGTGAAAGGTTTCAATTTTTGACCGCTTAGTATGATACTGGCTGATGGTTTTCTTGTAGATAGCTTTTATTAGTTAGAGATACAGACCATTTATTCTGATCTTCTATAGGATTTTGAACAAAAATGGGTGTTGTATTTTGTCAAGCGCTTTTTCTGCATCAATTGAGATGACCATATGGTTTTTGTCTTTGAGTCTGTTAATATAGTGTATGACATTTATTGATTTACGTATGTTGAACCATCTTTGCATCCCTGGGATGAATCCAACTTGGTCAGGGTGTATAATCTTTTTGATAATTCTCTGTATTCTGTTTGTCAGTATCTTATTGATGATATTTGCATTGATGTTCATTAGGGATATTGGCCTATAGTTGTCTTTTTTTTAATTGAAATCTTTATTGGTACATTACGTATACACATCATGAATGCACTAAATAATGGGGATTTGTACCAGTATAGGACACAACTTAATTCTCATCTTTCCCATATCCCCACAAACCCTACCAAACCCCTATACACACAAAATTTGTTTCCTTTCTTTTTTATTATAATCTCATTATTTTTCCCACTTCATCCTATTTTACTTTCAGTATTTTCCATTTCACAATATATAATTGGGTCTTTCTCTGCTTTTGGAATCAGGGTAATGATTTCTTCCAGGAACGAGTTTGGGAGTACTGCTTCCCTTTCAGTTTCATTAAAGAGTTAAGAAGTAGAGGCACTAACTCTTCTTTAAATGTTTTATAGAATTCAGCAGTAAAACCATCAGGTCCAGGGTTTTTCTCTGTTGGTAGGTTTTTAATTACATTTTCAATTTCACAGATTGATATTGGGGTAAAAAACAGCCAGAGAAAAGAAAACAGTTACATTCCAAGGGAAGCCCATCAGGATCACAGCGGACTTCTCAACTCAAACACTCAATGCAAGAAGAGCCTGGAGTGAAGTATTTCAAGCCCTAAAGGAAAACAACTTCCAACCCAGACTAATATATCCTGCAAAACTATCCTTCAAAATTGATGGGGAAATAAGATACTTCCATGACAAAGAACACCTGAAAAACTTCACAAATACAAAACCTGTGTTCCAAAACATTCCTAAGTATACCTTGGAGAAAAATAAAGTTACAAATCCATGAGACCTAACCGAGTCAACCCATGGGACCAAACAGAAAACTGATGGGAAAAAGGCAAATGTAGAATAACACAGCCAAGAACAGGAAAACATGGCAGCACTCAATTTACCTATATTGGTCATAACCATTAATGTCAATGGACTCAATACGCCAATTAAGAGATACAGACTGGACTTTAGACTCGTAAAACCCCTGTGGAAATCAGTTTGGAGAATCCTCAGAAAGCTAGGATTGATGGTCCCATTTGACCCAGCCATTGCCCTGCTAGGTATATACACACAAGAATTAAAAGACTCATATCACAGTGACATATGTGCACCCATGTTGATAGCAGCCCAATTTGTGATTGCTACATCTTGGAAACAACCCAAGTGTCCATCAACAGGAGACTGGATATAAAAGCTGTGGTTCTTCTACAGAATGGAGTATTACTCTGTCATAAAAAATGATAAGTTTGAATCATTTCTACTTAAATGGACATACCTTGAGGATATCCTCCTAAGTGAAATAAATAGGGCACAGATAGGTACATATCACATCTTTTCCCTGGTATGAGAAAATAAAGATGTAATGAGTCCGAGCATTGTATGCTATAAATTGTGAAATAAAAAATGCACAATGTAAATAGGGTGAAGGGGAAAAATGTTGAAATTGTAACAAAAAACTAAGGAAACGGGCCGGGGAGTTAGCTCAGTGGTTCCGGCGCCTGTCTCGCAAGCGCAAGGGCCCGGGTTCGATTCCCCAGTAACCACATAACAATACTGGGTGTGGAGAGCCACACCCAGCAGCAACCAGTACCACATACCACAGTGCTGGGCGCGGTGGCTCACTCCTATAATCCCAGCACTCGGGAGGCAGAGGCAGGAGAATTGTGATGTGAGTTTGAGGCTGAGCTAAGGGCCAGCCTGAACCACAAAGCGAGACCCTGTCTCAAAAAAAAAGAAAAAGTAACGAAACAAATTTTATGTATATGGGGGGGTGGTAGGGTGGGTAGGGTTATGGGGAAAAAATGAGAATTAAGTTGTGTCTTATACTGGTACAAATCCCCATTATGGAGTGCAATCATGATGTGTATATTTACTGTACCAATAAAGATAATAATAATAATAAAATAAACAGAAAAACAGCTTTAAAAAAAAGAGATACAGACTGCTAGAGTGGATCAAAGAGCAAGATCTTACAATCTGCTGCATACAAGAAACACACCTAATTCAGAAAAAAACCATGGACTAAAACTAAAGGGATGGAAAACAATACTCCATACAACTGGAAACAGCAAGAAAGCAGGAGTGGCGATTTTATTTGCAGACAAAATAGACTTCAAGCCAAAACTGATAAAGAGAGATAAAGATGGACACTATCTTTTAGTTCAGGGAAAAATCCAACACACAGAAATCACAATCTTAAATATCTATGCTCCAAATTCTAATGCACCCAACTATATAAAACAAACATTAATGGGCTTGAAAAACCAGATAAACTCCAATACAATAACAGCAGAGGATCTCATAAATCCACTGTCACAAAGAGACAGGATGACTGGACAAAAAGTCAATAAGGATATCCCTGAGCTCAACCAGACCCTTCAGGAAATGGACTTAATAGATGTCTACAGAGTATTTCACCCCAAAAAGTGAGAATTTACATTCTTCTTAGCTGCTCATGGATCATTCTCCAAAATAGACCATATACTCTTTCATAGAACTGATTTAAGCAAATATAAAGGGATTGAAGTTATCCCTTGTATACTGTTGGACCATATTCCCTGAAATTGGAACTCAATAGCAAAGGAAATCCCAACACATGCAAACTGAACAACACTCTGCTGACCAACCAATGGGTCACAGAAGAAATTAGAGAAGAAATTCAGCAGTTCTTACAACTAAACGATAACCCTGGTACAACATATAGAAATTTATGCGACACAATGAAAACAGTTCTACAAGGAAAATTCATACCAGTGAAAGCCTACATCCAGAAAATGGAGCAAGCTCAGATATGACCTCCCTCACCACTTCTGTTCAATATAGTTCTGGAAATGTTAGCCATAGCAATTAGGCAAGAGAAAGAAATAAAAGGAATAAAGATTGGAAAAGAAGAAGTGAAATTGTCATTATTTGAGGATGAGATCATACTCTACCTAGAGGATCCTAAAAATTCAACTAAAAAACTGCTGGACCTAATCACCCATTTTAGCCGCATAGCTGGTTACAAGGTCAACATTCAAAAATCAATAGCTTTTGTATACACAAACAGTAGATCTACTGAGATAGAAATTGGAGAGTCAGTGCCTTTCACAATAGCATCCCAAAAAATAAAATACTTAGGAATCAATGTAACAAAGGAGGTAAAATACCTCTACTCTGAAAACTATAGCACTCTGAAAAAGGAGATAGAAGATGATACCAAAAAATGGAAAGACATACCTTGCTCCTGGGTAGGAAGAACCAATATTGGCAAAATGGCTATACTCCCAAAACTACTCTACACATTCAGTGCAATCCCGATTGAAATCCCAACAGCATATTTCACAGATCTAGAGAAAAAAATCCAAACTTTCATCTGGAACCATAAAAGACCTAGAATAGCCAAAGCAATTTGAAACAACAGGGACATGGTGGGTGGTATCACAACTCTGAATCTGAAAGTATACTGTAAGGCCACTGTGATTAAAAACTGCATGGTACTGGGAAAGTAACAGACCTGAGGATCAACGGAGTAGACTAGAAGTTCCAGATACTATTCCACATACACTGAGCCACCTCATCTTTGACAAAGGAGCCAAAAATCCTCAATGGAGGAAAGATAGCCTCTTTAACAAACGGTGCTGGAAAAAAATTGGCTTTAACTTGCCAATGAATAAAACTATATCTAGCTCTTTCACCGTGTACCAAGCTAAAATCAAAGTGGATAAGAGACCTACGTATTAAAACAGACACTCTAAACCTGTTGCAAAACAGGTTAGGTAAAACTCTCAAAGACATTGGCTTAGGGAAAGACTTCATGAACAAAACTTCTATAGCACAGGAATTGGCTGAGGAAATCAACAAATGGGACCTCATTCTTTTAAAAAGCTTCTGCACAGCAAAGGATACCATCAGCATTGCAAAAAGGCAACCAACAATGTGGGAAAAAATCTTTACCAGCTGTTCCTCAGACAAAGGGCTACTTATATACAGCTTATAAAGGGCTTATAATAGATGTCTTATAAAGGGCTACTTAGAATATATAAAGAGCTCAAAAAAAGAATCAGCCCACCCAAATTTAAAGACTCAATTCAAAAATGAGCTTCTGAAATAAACATATATTTTTCAGAGGAAGAAGTAAGAGCAGATAAGAAGCATATGAAGAAATGCTCAACATCATTAGTCATGCGAGAGATGCAGATGAAAACAACACTGAGATTTCATCTCACTCCACATAGAATGGCTGCCACTTCAAAATTAGCAAGCAACAAATATTGGCTAGGCTGCGGAGAAGAAGGAACCCTTTTCCACTGTTGGTGGGACTAAACTCATACAATCCCTCTGGAGATCAGTTTTGAGATTCCTCAAGAAGCTAATATTGGAGGTCCCATTTGACTCGGCCATTGCCCTGCTAGGTATATACACACAAGAATTAAAAGACTCATATCACAGTAACATATGTGCACCCATGTTTATAGCAGCCCAATTTGTGATTATTACATCTTGGAAACAATTTAAGTTTCCATCAACTGTAGACTGGATAAAAAAACTGTGGTTCTAGGCCGGGGAGTTAGCTCAGTGGTTCCAGCGCCTGTCTTGCAAGTGCAAGGACCCGGGTTCAATCCTCGATAACCACATACCATACTGGGTGTGGAGACTCACGCCCAGCAGCAGCCAGTACCACATACCACAGTGCCGGGCGTGGTGGCACATGCCTGTAATCCCAGCACTTGGGAGGCAGAGGCAGGAGGACTGCTGAGATGTGAGTTTTAGGCTGAGCTGAGTGCCAGCCTGAATCACAAAGTGAGACCCTGTCTCAAAAAATCTTAAAAAAAAAAAAACTGTGGTTCTTCTACAGAATGGAGAATTACTCTGCCATAAAAAATGATAAGTTTGAATCATTTATACTTAAATGGACATACCTTGAGGATATCCTCATAAGTGAAATAAATAGGTCACTAATAGGTACATATTGCATCTTTTCTCTGGTATGAGAAAATAAAGGTTTAAATGAGTCCTAGAATTGTATGTTATATATTGTGTAGTAGAAAATACTCAAAGTAAAATTGGGTGAAGGGGGAAAAATAATGATATTATAACAAAAAAGTAATGAAACAAATTTTATGTATGTAAGGGGGTGGTAGGGTCGGTAGGTCTATGGGAAAAAATGAGAAGTTGTGTGTTATACTGATACAAATCACCATGATAGAGTGCAATCATGATGCATATATGTCATGTACCAATAAACATTAGAAAAAAAAAAGAAGCTAGAGTGTGACTGGGGAAATAGGAAGTCGAGAAGAGCTTATCAAAGAGCAGGGGTTGCAGGAACCATAGGGCCTACAGCTCCGCCCATATCACTGGTAATCCACAAATAGCAGGTCTGAAGAGTTAATGTGGAAGATCTAGATCAGGAAAACAAAACCATGTGACAGTTACTCATAGTGGACAAGGACAGACTAGCAGCATTTTATCTCAAGTTTCTAGCTGAATGATGCGTTATTTTAGTATAAATATGTCCCCATGAAGCATTATGGACATACTTATACTAATGTTATTTATTTTAAATTCAAATTTAACTGGGCATCCTATATTTTATCTGCAGCCTTAACCATAAGTCAAGCCTGAGTGTAACCAAGGCAATATTTATACCATACTATTTTTGTTTAAATCAAGTCTTCCATGCCCTATTAAAGCTGCAGGTCTTCAACTTGGCTCATCTAGTGCATTTGTTCAAAAGTCAGATCCTCCTTGGGTGAGTCTGCCTAAACAGCAGTACCCATCTGTAATATCTATTTCCTTTCTCATGACTTCTGACTTACAATACATGTATCTGTGTACTATTTTGTAGTCAGACTCCTAGATAGATGCTGGGTGCTGAGATTCCCACTGGCCTAAGTCCCAACGGGCCAGCTGTCCCCTAAGACCAAGTGAAAAGAATAATAGTGCTAAAGACAAAAAAGGAATTTGTTTTTAGGGTGGCCACACTTAGGAAAAAACCATCAATCTGATAATTAAAAGTCTGTTTATGAGGGGTTTGAAACCAATATTCTTTGGCTTATATTGTGAGAGTTGGGAGCTTCCTAGCCGATGATCGTAATCATCCCATAATGTAGGAGTCTGTCTTTAAAGTGGGACTTCTCTTTGGTAAGACAGTTGCTACCATCTGGGAAGTAGTGTGACTCTTGTGACAACATAGTTATCCATCAGACCTGTTGTTCCTCCATCTAAAGTGACTGTAGGAGAAAATGACTCAGAGAATATATGTACTCGCAGCATTAGACAGAAAATGTGCCTCAAATATTTGTTTGTTTGTTTGTTTGTTTTGGTCTTTTCAGACAGGATGCAAAGTTAGGCTGCCTTTGAATTTGTTGCAATCCTTCTGCCTCTGGCCTCCCAGTATTGGGATTACAGACATGCACTACCATGCCCGACTTGTCCAAAGCTTTAAGACAGTAAAGGAGACAGACACAAAATGAAGGAAGAAGTGCCAAGTCTCTATCCTGTTATGTACCCACTGGGCATTTGCAGGCACAAGGAAAAGCAGCCTCCCAATACCCATTATGATCAGATATCTTATTTATTCCAATGTTAGCTTGGCATGCTCAGAGCCTGTGTGGACTGTCTTCACTGCATCCTCAGCTCCTGGGCTTCTACCTGACATACGGGAGGCATTTGACCAGAAACTTTGGAGAAGAAAAGTGAACTCAGACACTTAACCTATATAAAGATACTTTACTCAATATATAGCAGAAACTTCATAAATACATTGTGCCAACTTGGATTAGTAAGCTGGATCTGACTATAACTTTTAAGTGAATTAATTTAAAATAATTTTGAAGATTGTTAATATTTATAGCTTCCTTGGAGAATCAACAAAAAGTAGAATGAAGAAACTTAGCTGGAGAAATCAGTAAGGAAGACTGAAAATGTAAAGCCACCCCAATTTGTTGGTAGCATATAAAAATGTTTGAAGTGCATTCGCACTTAAAAAAAATTTCTGTTGTTTCTTCATTATGTTAATTTGTTCCACCTATATATTTTATAATAGAGTTTTCTCACATTTCCATAAATTGGGATAAACATAATAAATATATTACTTATCTTTCCATATGGATAGCTCAGAGTTTATTTGCTTCCTCATCTATCCTAATTTTTCTCAGCTGATGTATTTTTCACTGACTTCATTTTTCTTCTTCTCCAGGGTGGGAAGACATTTCATTTTAACTTTCATCAGTTAGAAGAAATACATAAAAATACCTATAAGGTTCCAATGAGACAGGAAAAATATAAGGAAAATTAAAATCTACAATTTACAAAGCAACAATATCTCTCCCCATTAAATGAAAGAGGAAATTGAAAGGCTCAGTCAAAGCCAAATTTAACAGAGTCATTTGGGCAGTGCACGGCCAGAGAGCCTATGGGACCAAAATCAAGATGAACCTTCATAACGCAGCAAGTCTGATCCTATTCAATTTGCATTCTGGTCATGTAGCAATAGACTGTAACCTTCAAAATATAATGAAAGAATTGTGTTGCATCGCAGGGGGGTTTGGGAGCAGAGGGAGGTGGGAAGATTTAGTGGAAATGTCAGGCTTGAGCAGGAGCTGAGTCTGTGACTGCATTCATTGGCTTTGCACAGCTGAGGACTGAGACCGAATAGAACTGGGAGACTCTGAAGGAAATGGAGATTATTTATTTTTCTTAATTAAATGCTTCTTGTATTTTCCAAAAAATAAGTAAATAAATAAATAAAATAGGTTAAGCTACAAATAAAACAAAATAAAAAATAACACAAAGTAGCTATTGCTTAACCAGTTCCTCATTATTTTCTGTTTATCATTTGCTGACTGTATGACCACAGTCATTTAGGAATCTCTTGGCCAATGATCACTTTTAATAAATCTGAGTCCAAATTAATGCAGAAACAGACTTTACCATCATGTTTATTCATGTTCATGTCTATACTTCATCTGAGTGGATTTTCACTAGAAAATTCTGCTGGTGAATGCAGGGAAAAATCTACAAGAACAAGAACACAAAATCAGGGCAAGTAAACCATAAAATGGAGCTTTGGGTTCACTTATTTTTCTATACACTCATCCTGTTTAGCATGTTCATTATTCCTGCATTTGATTATGAAACAGCAAAGTAATTTGATACCGAGATAGCAAAATAATATTGGGTTATATAACTTTAAAACACACCCATGCACATATATGCACACACAGAACACACATGTTAAAGTAGTTCTGGAAGATATCTAGATATTAACAATTACAAATTAAGTTTGGCCCCCTAAATCTCATTAAAGGAAATGAAGTTTATAGGCTGTTGGGTCTTTACAAGAAGTGCCTGTTGAACACAAGGGGGCCTGCTGTATCTGATAAGTAGCTTTTGTATAACCAAGAAAGTATTGATTCAGTACTGGGTGCTACACTGGGGAAGCAGCACTGAACGAATATTTTTGCTGTACCATATATAGAGAAAGTGAGAAAGCAGTGTACCGTGAAGGATAGAGGAATATTAGCAAACTCACTGCAGCTGTGTTAAAAGAAAGATGAAGAGCAATGTGAACAGGAAGAGAGTAATACTCTAGAGAATAAAAACCCTTAGTTTCTCATGATTCTGGTTAGGATCTTAAAGGAAAGGAGAAGAGACATGAATGTGTTTTACTTACTTACTTACTTATTTATTTATTGGTAGATAGGCAACTGTGGAGGACAAACAAAAAGGTACAAAATTCAACTGGTTCTAACACTTGTGCACAGGATAGAAAATGAGCCAAAAATTCTCAGTGGAGGAAAGACAGCCTCTTTAAAAAATGGTGCTGGAAAAACTGGACTTTCACTTGCCGAAGACTAAAGTTAGACCTGTCTCTTTCACTGTGTACCAAGCTAAAATAAAGCAGACAAAAGACCTAAATATAAAAACAGACACACTAAACCTGCTCCAAAACATGTTAGATAAAACCCTTGAAGAAACTGGCTTAGGGAAAGACTTCATGAACAAAACCTCTACAGCACAAGAGCTGGCAGAAGAAATCAATAAATGAGACCTCATTCTACTAAAAAGCTTCTGCAAAGCAAAGGAAACCACCAACAGAGCAAAAAGGCAACCAACAATATAACAAAGAATCTTTACCAGCTGTTCCTCAGACAAACGGCTACTATCTAGAATATATAAAGAGCTTTAAAATATCAGCCCACCCAAATTTAAAGACCCAGTTCAAAAATGGGCATCTGAAATGGCAGATACTTTTCAGAGAAAGAAGTAAGAGCAGGGGCCGGGGAGTTAGCTCAGTGGTTCTAGCGCCTGTCTTGCAAGCACAAGGACCTAGGATTGATACCCAGCACCCACATACCATACTGGGTGTGGAGACTCATTCCCAACAGCAACCAGTACCACATACCACAGTGTCAGGCATGGTGGCTCACGCCTGTAATCCCAGCACTCGGGAGGCAGAGGCAGGAGGATTTCTGTGATGTGAGTTGGAGGCTAAGCTCAGGGCCCGCCTGAACCACAAAGCGAGACCCTGTCTCAAAAAACCTAAAAAAAAAAACAAAAACAAAAGGAAGAAGAAGAGCAGCTAAGAAGTATATGAAGAAATCTTCAACATCATTGGTCATTCAAAAGATGCAGATAAAAACGACACTGAGTTTTCATCTCACTCCACAAAGAATGGCTGCCATCTTGAAATTATCCAGCAATAAATGTTGGGGAGGCTGCAGAGAAAAAGGAACCTCTCTCCGCTGTTGGTGGGAATGTAGACTTGTACAACCTCTGTGGAAATCAATGTGGAGATTCCTCAAAAATCTAGAATTGGCGGTTCCATTTGATCTGGCCATCGATCTGCTAGGTATATACACAAAAGAATTAAAAGATTATTTTCACAGTGACATATGGGCATGCATGTTTATATCAGCTCAGTTTGTGATTGCTAAATCTTTGAAACAACCCAAATGTCCATCAACTGGAGACTGGATAAAGAAGATGTGGTTCTTTTATAGAATGGAATATTACTCTGCCATTAAAAATGACAAGATAGGCCCAGGGACTGAGGTTAGCAGCGGGCGGCTCAGGAAACAGCGACTGCAGCACCGAGTATGCGTCACTGAATCTGCACCGAGTTTGGAGTTTACTTGTCTTCAGACCCACGCTGGAAGAGCACCCAGGGACTGAGTTTAGCAGCGGGCGGCTCAGGAAGCGGTGACTGCAGCACCGAGTCTGCGTCACTGAATCTGTGCCGGAGTTAGAGCTTACTGGCCTCCAGGCCCACGCCGGAAGAGCACCCAGGGACTGAGTTTAGCAGCAGGCGGCTCGGGAAACGGCGACTGTGCCACCAAAGCTGCGCCGGGGTTGGAGCTTACTGGCCTCCAGGCCCACTCCAGAAGAGTGCCCAGGGACTGAGTTTAGCAGTGGGCGGCTCAGGAAACGACGACTGTGGCACCGAGTCTGTGTCACTGAATTTGCGCCAGGGTTAGAGCTTACTGGCCTCCAGGCATACGCTGGAAGTGCACCCAGGGACTGAGTTTGGCAGTGGGCGCCTCGGGAAACGGTGACTGCGGCACCGAGTCTGCGTCACTGAATCTGCACCGGGTTTGGAGTTTACTTGTCTCCAGGTTCACACCGGAAGAGTGCCCAGGGACTGAGTTTAGCAGCGGGCGGCTCGGGAAGCGGTGACTGTGGCACCGAGTCTGTGTCACCGAATTTGCATGGGGTTAGAGCTTACTGGCCTCCAGGCCTACGCCGGAAGAGTGCCCAGGGACTGAGGTTAGCTGGTCAGAAACTGATTTTCTTCACAGTAACTGCAGAAGTACATCCAGTCAGCTTATATTGGTGAGTAGGTGGGCCTGTGGGAACAACAGCCCCTAACATTGCAACTGCACAGGACCTACAGCCTACTGGCCTCCAAGCCAAATGCACAAGTGATCCCAGAGACTCTGTATTGCTGAGCAGGTGGGCCCATTGCAACCTCAGACAGTGCCATTGTAGCAGTTCAGGAGCCACAGTCTCCCTGCCCCTAAAGCAGACAGGAAAAGGTGTTCTGACTGTATTGATTGAGTGCTTCATATGGTGTGCTAGAACTAGGGGTTTTTCTTTAGGTCCCAATACAGACTGCAAAGAGCAACCCAGGAAACACTGCTATTTTAAGGTTCCTAACTGTTAAAAGGAAAGTAACTTGCAACAAACAGCGCCAGAAAACAGGGCAGGTCAGAGATGAGGAAATACTCCAAATCTCAGACACACAGATCCTCACCTCCAAGTAACACATGGGGAAGGGAAATAGAGAAGTCTGAAGCCCAGTCTCCAGGGCCCTCAGAAATGGTAACCAAAGCAGGTCTAGTAAAATGTAAATCAGAACTGATCTCTGAGATGAAAGCAGAGATATTGGACACTGTCAACATGATGATTAGTAAAGCTAAAGAGGAAATCATGGAGTTGACAGAATGCAAGATAGCAAAAGCACTGGAACCTTTTAAACACCTACAAGCAGAAGCCCAGGAAATTACAAAAGAAAATGAAAGCTTGCGCAATAGAATGAATTTGGCAGAAGACCGAACTTCAGACCTAGAAGACAGGATCTCAACCAATGAACTGGAAAGGCATAATCTATGGAAAAAAAGCAAGCGAGAATGAAAAGTCAATCCAACACCTCCTAGAAGATTCAAAGAAGAATAACATAAGATTGATTGGAGTCACTGAGGAAGCAGGAGAGAATGCTAAAGACATCAAAAAGCTATTCACACAGATAATGGCAGAAAACTTCACAGAAAAAGGGAAAGATATGGACATACAAACATATGAAGCATAAAGAACGTCACATGCCCATGACATGAAAAAATCTACACCTAGGCATATCATCATAAAAGTCCCAGATACTCAAACAAAGAATGAAATACTGAAAGCAGCCAGAGAAAAGAAAACAGTTACATTCCAAGAGAAGCCCGTCAGGATCACAGCGGACTTCTCAACTCAAACACTCAGTGCAAGAAGAGCCTGGAGTGAAGTCTTTCAAGCCCTAAAGGAAAACAACTTCCAACCCAGACTGATGTATCCTGCAAAATTATCCTTCAAACTTGATGGGGAAATAAGATACTTTCATGACAAAGAACACCTGAAAAACTTCACAAATACAAAACCCGTGCTCCAAAACATTTTAAAGAATATCCTGCAGAAAAATAAGGAAAGTTACAAATCCATGAGACCTAACCGAGTCAACCCATGGGACCAAACAAGAAACTGATGGGGAAAGGGCAGAAGAAGAATAACACAGCCAAGAACAGGAAAACATGGCAGCACTAAATTTACCTATATCAGTCATAATGATTAATATCAATGGACTCAACGCGCCAATTAAGAGATGCAGACTGGCAGAGTGGATCAAAAAACAAGACCCCATTATGGAGTGCAATCATGATGTGTATATTTAATGTACCAATAAAGATTAAAAAAAAAAGACCCTACAATCTGTTGTATAAAAGAAACACACTAATTCAGAAAGAAACCCATGGACTAAAAGTAAAGGGATGGAAAACAATACTCCATGCGACTGGAAACAGCAAGAAAGCAGGAGTGGCAATTTTATTTGCAGACAAAATAGACTTCAAGCCAAAGTTGATAAACAGAGATAAAGATGGACACTATCTTTTAGTTCAGGGAAAAATCCAAGAGACAGAAATCACAATCTTAAATATCTATGCTCCAAATTCTAATGCACCCAACTATATAAAACAAATATTAACGGACTTGAAAAACCAGATAAACTCCAATACAATGATAGTATGGGACGTCAATACCCCACTGTCACAAAGAGACAGATCGACTGGACAAAAAGTCATTAAGGAAATCCTTGAGCTCAACCAGACTCTTCAGCAAATGGACTTAATAGATGCCTACAGAGTATTTCACCCCACAAAGACAGAATGTACATTCTTCTCAGCTGCTCATGGATCATCCTCCAAAATAGACCATGTGCTGGTTCATAGAACAGGTTTAAGCAAATATAAAGGGACTGAAGTTATCCCTTGTATACTGTCGGACCATAGTGCCCTGAAATTGGAGCTGAATAGCAGAGGAAAGCCCAGGATCTTCACAAACACATGGAAACTGAACAACATTCTGCTGACCAACCAATGGGTCATAGAAGAAATTGGAGAAGAAATTGAGCAGTTCTTACAACTAAATGATAACCCCAGTACAACATATAGAAATTTATGGGACACAGTGAAAGCGGTTCTACAAGGAAAATTCATAGCACTGAAGGCCTACATCCAGAAAACGAAGCAAGCTCAAATAAACAACTTAATGCTGCACCTCAAGCAACTAGAAAGAGAGGAGCAAAACAAACCCAAAGCTCACACTAGGCAAGAAATTATAAGGATCAGGGCAGAAATTAATGCAATAGAAACCAAGAGAATGGTTGAAAAAATCAATGAATCGAAAAGTTGGTTCTTTAAGAGGATAAACAAAATTGATAGACCCTTAGCCAACCTCATTAAAGGAAGGAATGAAAAGGCTCATATCTACGCTATTAGGAATGAGAACGGAGAAATTACTACCGACCCAGAGGAAGTCCAGAGGATAACAAACACCTACTTTGAAAATTTATACTTTAATAAAATGGAAAATGTAGAAGAAATGGATAGATTTCTAGACACATATGAACTCCCAAAGCTGAATAAAGAAGATATAGAAATGTTAAATGCCCCAATAACAATCTGTGAAATTGAAAATGTAATTAAAAACTTGCCAACAAAAAAAAGCCCTGGACCTGATGGTTTTACTGCTGAATTCTATAAAACTTTTAAAGAAGAGTTAGTGCCTCTACTTCTGAAACTCTTCAATGAAATTGAAAAGGAAGCAGTGTTCCCAAACTCATTCCGGGAAGCAACCATTACCCTGATACCAAAAGCAGAGAAAGACCCAACCAAAAAAAAGAACTACAGGCTAATATCGCTAATGAATATCGATCCAAAAATCCACAATAAATCCTGGCAAACAGAATACAGAGAATTATCAAAAAGATTATACACCGTGACCAAGTTGGATTCATCCCAGGGATGCAAGGATTGTTCAACATACGTAAATCAATGTTCTACACTATATTAACAGGCTTAAGGACAAAAATCATATGGTCATCTCAATTGATGCAGAAAAAGCATTTGACAAAGTACAACCCCCATTTATGTTCAAAACTCTACAGAAGATCGGAATAGATGGTCTGTATCTCAAACTAATAAAAGCTATCTACGAGAAACCTTCAGCCAGTATCATACTAAAGGGTCAAAAATTGAAGCCTTTCACACTAAGATCAGGAACAAGACAAGGGTGTCCTCTCTCACCACTTCTGTTCAATATAGTTCTGGAAATATTAGCCATAGCAATTAGGCAAGAGAAAGAAATAAAAGGAATAAAGATTGGAAAAGAAGAAGTTAAATTGTCATTATTTGCTGACGACATGATACTCTATCTAGAGGATCCTAAAAACTCAGTTA